>PVKN010022571.1:0-15104 GCA_004027915.1 Capromys pilorides
CTCCCCCCCATGGAAGGTTGCCCTCTCACATGTGCCACTCTGCCTTGGAGCCAGCTGAATATGGACTGAAACCTCCAGTAACTGTGAGCTAAATAAGCCTTTCCTTTCCTCATTTTGCGTGTTGGGTATTTGTCCCAGCAACAAGAAAAGAGTAACTAAGACACACTGGGACCAATGCAAGTCCAAAATCCAGCAGGGCAAACATTAAATCCTGTAGTTCCAACTGGAACATCTGAAGCAGTCTGCACTGAGTTGTGAGCTCCATGCAGTTCCACCCCTACAACACTCTTCCTGGTAGCTTCCCATGGCTTTTCTCTTAGCCTCGCTTTGTTCCCTCTTTACAGTTTCCCTTAGACGATCCATGTTTCTGGCTTTTCCAAACTTCTAGGGTTTCCACTGAATTGGCTTCTCACTCTCTGCTTCACATACCACCCTCTTAGGGGCACACTGCCTTCCCTCCCAGGCCTTCTTCTGAAATTGAGGCGGAAGCCTTCTTAGCAACTCCTGCATTCTGAATGTGCCTAAAACCAGTGCCATGTGGATGATGCCAAGGTCTGCTGCCAGCTGGGGCAGTAGCCAGTCTTCTCTCTTCATTGTAGGGGTCGAATGCCTGGATTGATGGACATTCTGACCTTGATTCTGAGGAACAAATTCTCCATGCCAGCATCACTTTGGAACCTGGTTTGGCCACTGCTGCATTCTAAAACTAGGAATCTACAGCTTTCTTCTCAAGGCAAAATCTTTCTCCCTTGTAATTCTGAGGCTGCAAATCTTGATCTGCCACCTCCTGTGATGCCCTCAGGCCATCTTTTCGATTCTCTAGTTCCTTCCCAGCAATGGAGATCCTCTCAGCTCTATCTTTGTAGTCCACAGCTTTATGAGAGCTTCTTTCTTGGCCAAACATTTTAAAACAACATTTTAAATCATCCTGCTTGGCTCTTTGTTCTTGATTTTCAACATAAATCTGTCTAAAAGCCCTCAATAACAACCATGTCACTGCCCCAATGGTTCACTGCTTTGAAATACCTTTTGAAAGATTAACCAGTCCACCATGCTTAATCTCAGTTTTAGGCAAAGTCTCTGGGGACAAGGAAAATTCAGACAGACTTTCAGCCAAGCCATAGCACAAATCATCTGTAGTCCAACAACCAATGCAGTCCTTCTTTCCAATAGAAACCTCCCCAACTTGATCTTTGCAGGCAGGTCTTGTGTCAGTCTTCTGGTCTGAGCTCTGATCAGAATCTCTCCTACAGGACAGCCAAAGCTTTTCCAGCTCTTTGCAAGTAGACAACCTCTCCAAATCTTTCCTTATCTCTGCCCATAAGCCATTCTTTATACGCAGGCTTCCAGTTTGCATGAGGCTTTCGGGGGACAACTAGACACAAACCATAACAACCATAAACCGTACAGAAGAAATCAATAAAAGCAGTGCATGCAATACATGAGCTAATCAGTGTTACTAAATGACAAAGATGAGCACACTCATGTCAGTTGTACCAATGTAAAGCTTGTTCATGATTGCAGTCACTAGGTATGAGGTATGTAGTGCATTTGTCCTTGCAAATGCAAATAAATGCCTTGTTAGTTGAACAAGCTGTATTAAATGAAATTCCTCATTAGTTTGAATTCTTGAGACTTGATGGGTATATCTTACAGCCTTTCTGAAATAAAAGTAATTGGGATGGGGAGAGAAGCTGAAGTTTATTTCATGCTGTGTTGCTCAATTAAACATTTTAAATGAGATAAAAACAAAAACAAAAACATGTTAATTGAGTTTCACCAGTGGAGAGTTTGAGCCAAAAGGCCAGGCAAGTAGGTTTTAGTACCAGACCAAGTGAGCTACTGTGTAGGGAGTAGTTATAGGCAGGTAGAAGTGCAGATGGTAAGAACAGAGGTAGGAAGCTGATAGGGGGAGAGTCTAGTGGAAGACCTCAGTGTGATCCTGGAACCTATTGCCAAGATAAACTGGTATATTTATTGAAATGTACATTCTTTGGCTCCTTGTTGTGTACTCTGTAATTGACCCCTGGGAATTTACACCCCCACCCCGTCAGGACTGGGGTTCAAATTCACGACCTTGCACTTGCCAGGCAGAAGCCTGGGTATTTCCTAACAAATCCACTAATAAATTCATTACTAATTCCCTCAAAAAATGTTCCATATTAGTATTTGAGAACTGTCGAAGTAGTGAATTTTAGAGTTCCTTTTAGCTCTGCTATAAAGAAACAAAACAAAATAAGCATGGCAACTTAGGTCTATTTGTGATCAGTTTTTTAGTAAAAGACAATACTTTAATACTTTCTCCAGAGTTCATTTCAAGAGTTGTGTTTTCAGGAAATAGGGACCATTTCTAGAAATTGAATGGTTATCAAGCATGGTCCTAATTGCTTTAATTTTTCTTTTTGATCAAACTTCTCTGAGGGTAAAGGAAGGTTTTTTTCCCAGTCTTCTCATCTTCCGCCTTTGAGGATTAGATCCTATGCTGATTGCTAAACTAGTCATTGGCAAATGGTAATACTGAGCTGCTGAGTGATTCAGAGAAGATACTAGAGGTTACTTACAGTGTCCACTGCAGCTATATTGCTGATGAGGTGCAGAGCTAGGATGTGTTTGGCTTCTTTGACACAGCCTGTGTCAGTGGTGGCGAACTTAGGATACATGTGCTGCAGTGAGCTGTTTGTTATCATTGAAAGCTCCAAGAGGTTTGCTGTTTCAGTATGTAATTTCTCCTCTGCTGTTCAAACTCCCTAAATATTTGTGTGCTGTAACGACATCCAGTTGTCATGGTTTCATGATAGAATTAGGTTTGATGCCTAGTGATACCAATTTGTAGTCAGTGGTCTCCTTGCTAGTTTCCTTGATCTATCAGACTTGCTCATCCCTCACCTAAGAGGGCAGCCACTGATCCACAGAGATCCTAGCTAAGGCTGCCCTTGCATGTACATTCAGCTGTGTGCTCCCCTACAGCAGTATGAACAGCTGCACACCGTCAGCTGAGTGGTGAAAGCCAAATGTAACTACAAGCTGGAAGCTGGTTGATGCACATCCATTTGGAAACAATATAGGGGCAACTTCTGAGCCTTTTCAGAGCAAGCCCAGCCACTGAATACCTGACTCCAGAGCTGCATTTTTCTCTCCAGCACTCATTAGCAGTCCTGTGCACCTTTTGTCCTCCTATCAGTCGTTGCCCTCCTCCTTTGAAAGAGTAAAGTGGAGCTTAGAGAAGTTCCATAGTTTGTAGTAGAGCCTGGGGACCAAACTATGAAATGTAGCATAAAATACTGAAAACTGAGAGTGTGTGTATAGTTTAGTATGTAAAATACACACTACTCCCTGGCACAAAACCAAAATAGTGAGCAATATTCCAGAAAACCTCTTTCCTCACTCTTATTACTTTCCTCAGTTTTGTTACTGCAGAGGCAGTTTTTATGGTACTTGTTCAATTGTGAAACTTACATTATTAATCACCTCCCTTAACTGTCCTTCTTAGCATATCATAACTTGGGAAGGTTATGTGGGTTAGAAGTCAAAGGTCTACTTCCCTCTCTAGGTAAGACTGACTTCTCTGAAAAAGGAAGGTATAACACCACACCTCCACTGTCACATCCAGAGAAGGAATTCATTACCTACAGCATGAAATACATGTTGGAGGGCAGCCTTTGTTTCCCTCTTTTCTTTGTTAATTTGGTAGTATTGTTCTATAACCTTTTAACGATTTTGGTGACAGACTTCACTCATTCCTTTTAGCAAGTATTTTGTTCATTTATGTAAGTCAGTAAATTGCCCTTACACCTTATTGATTAAAATGTCCCAGCTCTTGAATGGCTCACAAGTATAATTTCACCAAGACAGACTGTACTTTGCATTTTTTGAAATCCACTGTTGAAGTCTGTGCATGATAAAGTGGAAGCAAATGGTTATTAATTTTTTATTGAAATCTTCTGAATAAGTGTTTCTTTTTTTTTTTCTTGGTTGGTTTCAAATGCAGTCATATTCCTGAATCTAATTAGAGGCAGTTCATGTACTGTGGGCTTATTAAGATTCAAGGCACTTTTTTTTACATTTCAGCGTGTCTCATATCCCTTTTTAATTTCACTTAAATTTGAATTACTCTAAACATCATCTGGGCATATTGAAGGTACTCAGTGATGTTAATAATTATGATGTTGATGAATTTGTCCCATCTTATTCTTCCAACTCCCATAACTGCATTCCTGATTCTGGCTTGTGGGTATATGGGACTGTGGTGCCTTTCACTCTCCTGTGGTAAATACCAATAATTCTGACCCTGTTCTGGTGAGCCTACAAGAAGCCTCAGAGATTTACTTCATTGAGTACTCAAAGCAGTCATCCCATTTGGTGAATTAGAGCCACATTGCCCTCACTGGTCCTGTCAACTCTCTTGGACTTTTATATCTTGTCCCCTCTAGGACTTCTTAATTATGTTACATCACATATACACTTCTTTCAAGTGGTTGATTTTACATTTTTGGCTTGGACTTAATTTTTCCACATGTTTAGATAAAGATCTACCATTTTAGAAATTTTCTGTTGACTTCCTCCCATGTGTTTTCAAGTCTTTCAAGCTATCCATGTAACTTACACATCTTGGACACATGCCTGGGCTTATCCCTTGGCCAGTCTTTGCCCGTTCATTTGGAGTTTCTGCTTGGAATTGACTTCCTCCCTTAAGGTGAGGACTTCTTCATTCAATAAGTTGAACTCTCTGAGTGCTATGTCTGCTTTAAGAGTTAGTGTTCCCCAGCCATTATGAATAGAGAACATTTCAGTTTGAATCCCTCTGAAATGTTTATTATTACTTGAGTACTTTTCCTGTATGATCTCATAAACTCTTAGTAGACTCGGCTTGTTATAGAAAGTAAATAACTGTTCTGGACAACATACAGAAAAAATCAACTCAAAGGCTCTAAAAAGTGAACGTAACAGATACTGAAGGAAAGATTCAAAGTTAGAAGGAACAGGTATGATTTGGGTTTCCATATTTTACTTTCAGCTTTGATTTTGAAGGCAAGGCTTAAAAGTGACTAATGTGCTACTAAAAAAACAAGCAAAACAAATGGTTTTTCTGTTCTAGGGAACCCAAGGATATAGAGTTTAGAAGCATTCTTTGGCTTAAGTGGAGCAGTATCTCAGATGCAGAAAGTCAAAAAGGGTGGGTTCTGGATTCTGTGTGTAACTGCTTAAACCAGAAGGAATGCTCTGGTCAGTAGGTTGGTTGGCCAGCCGGCCAACTTGCCTGCCTGCCTGCCTGCCTGCCTGCCTGCCTGCCTGCCTGCCTACTTTTCTATTTATCTGACTGCAAGTGGTCCTGCTAAAGTAAAAAACTCAACTAAGATTTGAGTTGCTGCCCAAAATACAGAGATTGCAGTTTGAAACTGTATGTGTCACTTGTGAATCAGTTTTCACTGAGATTTCAGCTATTTTCACTTATGTCTGATACACACAATATAAATATGCTCTATTCCCACTGTTCAAATGTCTGTCTGAATATCATATGCTTGGTTCACAATTTTTGGGCTTAGAAAGACAGACAAGAAGGCTGAAAATTTTATAACTGGTTAAAAGCTTTATCTCAAGTGGAATGTGAGCTATTATTTAAGCCTGGTGGTTTTGCCACAGTTCCTGTTTTTTGCATAATTATTAATATGTTATGAAGATTTCCCACAGGCATCAAAATGTCTTGGGTTATCTCATGTTGTTTTTGCTTGCTATTTAGAAGGCATTGCAAGTAGTGTTCAATATTGTAAAATTCATAGTAATAATTACTGGTAATAGCTAATGTAGTCTATGTCCCATTACATGAAAGATACTGTTAGCACTTTATGTGTAGTGACATTTTATTCTCACGGTATCTTTAAATATCATCTCTGTTTTATAGTTGAGGAAGTAAAGGCACAGAGATGTTTACTGTACACTTACTAAGTGATGAAGCCATAAGCTAATGGGAAAAGGAAGATAATACCATATACTTAAACATGAGTTTACATTTGGGAGTTTGATATGGATCATGTTCCAGCAGATGGTTGAGCAACATACATGAGAAAAATACCCACCATTGTATCACACCAAATTTCAAACTGGCATGGAGTTCAAACCCTGGTGCCACAAAAACAAACAAACAAACAAACAAACCTTGAATGAATTTGGCAGAGGAAAGGTGAAGAAATATTAGTATGGACCCAAGGATTGAATGAACTCTTCAGTTAAGGGGATAAATGATGAGTGAGTTATGAGCTTATCTCAAATGAGTTGGCCTTTGTGTTGACTTCAGTGGCTAAAGTGCCACAGAAATTTTTATTTATGTTGGAGAATGCATTGTTGAATGTACTGGGGATAAAAAGATACATTTTGTTTTTAAGAGAATTAATACTTTATTTTGTGTGGACTAGAATTCTTGGCATCTGTGCAGAATCGTCCATGTTCTTGGTTATGGTAGTGGTCCAATCAAGAACTGACGAAGAAAGAGAAATCCCTGCCTATTGTGGCACCAAGGAGTGCTTTGTGCTGTGCTAGACACTACGGTGTTGTAGTTATGAAGAAATTAGTTTGTGCTCATTCTCTGTGGATACAAACGGAAGTTGTCTTAGCATTACGCTTAAGTAGTATGTGGAAAGTGTCCAGGACAGAGACAGAACATTTCAACTCTCTCCTATATTGGTTCAGATCACATCCCCAGATTTGTTCTCTTCTCAACACTGTGGCTATAAAATGGTTACTTTATTCCAGTTGTGCTGAACTAATTGAAAACAGGTGAAACAATGATAACTTCTGAACAGAACATATAGCACTGCTAAAGAATTAAAATGTTTGAAAGTCTTGGAGAATAACTCAAATTAGGCAGAAACTGGGGAACATTCTAACTTTGAAGGAAAAGAGCTCAGAGAACTTCATCTACATTCACAGAGCTCTTTCTCTGGGTACCTCTCCTCACCTACAGAATGCATCAAATACTTTCCTTTGCTTTCTCTTTTTCTCGTAATAACGTGTTTGGGCTATAAAATAGCCAGATGAACTTATTGAATGTAGATACTGATAGGTAGTTCTGTTCTTTAAATGATATTTATTATAACTGGATATTTTCTTAGGATTTCATTGTGACTTAATTTCCTACAGTGGTGATATTGTATACTTTAAAATTACTTTATAGGTTCTAGAACACAAGAAAATCTAATGCAAAAAATGGAAAGAAAATTAAATGTAGAATGCAGGAGGTTGGGTAGAGTAACCATATTGGTTTTGGATTAGAACTTGGTTTTTGAAAGCATGTAAAATTCGATTTGCTTTTTCTGTTTTAAAAGGTTTGAACTCCATGGAAATGATTTTACTCCACAAACTGATTGCAGTGTACATTGGTTATGAATTCTGATACAGTAATATTTAACATTTTCTGGTAAATACTTCATCAGACATGGAATTGGAGAAGTCTTACCTAAATTGATTTGTGAAACAGCCAGAAGAACAATCATGTCCTTTTGATAACCTTAGTGATATTTTTCCTTTCATTATTTATTTTACTTTTGTTTTCTGGCCTAAACATGTAGTTAAAAATACAGTGACTATATTAATCTTTCTACACTTGTGGAGCCTTGTGATGAGGATGGTGAAAATCAAAATTGGAAAAGCTTAGATTTATATTTAAATAAGAAGGATTATGAAATATCTTGGCACAAGATATTTGAGTCTGTGAAAGATCAAATGAATTCTTTGACAGTCTGAATGGCTGTAATGGCCAAGGAGATATCTCAGTGGAAGGTCCTCAATTCAATACCTTGTACTTCAAAAACAAAAACAAATAAAAGAATAAAAAGAAGTTGAGGGTATAGTGATAAAACAATTGCTTAACACAAGGCCCTGTGTTCAGTGCCCACCTAATATAGAAAGAAAGGAAAAAAGGGAGGAGGGAAGAAGGAGAAAGGAAGGGAGAAAGGAAAGGAAAATCTTTTTTTAAAAAAAGAATAGATGGCTGTAAGATAGAATAGTGATGATGAGAAAAACATTTTTCTGAGTGAGCTTAGACACTGTAACAAGTACCTTAAAGGCAAGATCCCATTGAGTATAGCCAATACCTAACATTATAGTGATTAAGATCAAGGGCCCTAGAAGGTTAGTTTGAAGTTTTGGACCTTGGAGAAATGTCTTAATCTTTGTTTGCCTCCATTTCCCATCTGCAGGTGATCATTCTCTTCTTATTTTGTACCTTCAACAGTAAGGGGTTTAAACAGTGCTGCCCTTCCTGGTCACCTCTCATTATATGGTAGTGGCCATTGTCATGGTGGGGTCAGGGCTGAAAGGCTAGTTTCCATCACTACTGTTCATGCCCTTGCTACCTCAAAGTGTGCCTGATAATGCTGCTGTCTAACATGTAGTTGGTCTCAGTAAATGAGCTCCAAGGCATGTTTTCTGTGTAGAATTTGTGTTTCATTTGGCTTGTTTAGTCATTTGTGTTTAGTGTATGGCTGAATGCTGGGGAAATTTCTCACCTTTAGAGTCCTAGCGATATATGATGGTTATGTGAGTAAAATCTATATTCTAGACACATAAATATCTGCCCTATTAGCTGTTAGAGGTGCCTAGTCTTATTTAATTTTTATTTTTTGTCATAGAAACTATCGTTATTTGCCCTCTATGAAGGGCAAACAACCCCAGATTCATATAGAGGCTCATTTTACCAATGATCTTTATATGTGATTAGTTATCATTCAGCAACTGTTTCTGAAGTTCTTCGTATATGCCAGGATTGTTGTGGATAAGGAATTGTGTTGATGAACATTTTGGGCATAGTTTGTGCCTTAGTATCACGGGATGCACCAGGTGTTGATAAGGTTGCACATGGAAAGGTCTCATAGGAAAAATGATGGTTGGATCATGCAGTGTTTTAGACTTCAGGGCCCAGTAATACCTGCCATGCCTACTCAACTTGGTCATCATGGGGAGGGGGGATAACAGCCAATGACAGTTTATAAATGAATGGGGTACCTCAGAGTCTAGTAAAACTTTATCTGTAAAAACACACAAGTAAGTGAATAAGACAAATGGAAACAGGGGAGCACAGTTTGGGTATATTGTACTTTGTGCATGGCTTGTGTATTTTGTAAACTGTAAGTATAAATTTTAGTAAACTTCTGGTTTTTGCTGTATTGGGCATTTAGCCACGCACCTTGCACAGAAACAAACACCCTGCCTCTGAGCTATGTCTTGTATCTGGAATGGGCTATTCTAAAAGGACATTTTATCCAGTGAGATGAACTCACCAAATTTTGCATGAGGAAAAGCTATGGTATTAGGATATGGTCTGTCCAGGGAGGGTGTTAGCTTGTGGAGCCTGTGCATAGTTTTGTTTTCCATCTATAAGTGAAATGTAATCTTTCAGTCCCCACCGTAGATGAGATTTGTGAAGATTAGTATCTGCCACTCAGACCATGCTAACAGATTTTATCATGAGAGGAAGGAAAGCCTTGGAATTGCCATAAGTTGGCATGGAAAAATGTATACATTTATTTACTTATTTTTGTGGTACCAGGGATTGAACTCAGTACCTTATGCTTGCCAGGCAGGTGCTTATTCTACTGAACTATCTCCCTGTCCCAAAAATGTTTATATTTAGAGCCTTTTATGCTGATGTCGTTTTGTAATTTTAGAGAAAAAAAACTGTAATAAGATTGCTGCCTCTGAGGTATGCCTAGCATATAGAGCATTCTACTGAGAATGTCATCAGAATTTGGATTTAATATACCATGGGTAAAAATTTCCGTGCATGTTGCCTATCATTAATTCCTTAGGGTTCTTTGCATAATTTTGTTTTGAAACAGAATATCCAGACCACTATTTTCTTCCTCCCTCCTATTGTCAACTGGGCCTCTGGAAATGGTCTTATTCTTTACAGTGGCCTAGGCCCCTAAAGAAGGGTCTAAATAGCTTTCCTCTCACAGGGCAAAAGACCTAACAAGCATAACTTCAAGGAGAGATGTATTTTGGCTCAGTTTCAACACTGTGGTCAGCCAGCTTCAAGCGGGGAACAGTATGGCAGAGGAAAGACTGGGTATGTGCTGGTGGCCAGGAAGCAGAGAACAGAGTAGAGAACCAGAGACAACAGTACCCCTTTCCAGATCATGACATGCTGCAGTGATTTAGCTCTGACCAAACCCCTTCTCTCAGTAGCACCTTCAACTACGACCTCTTCTGTGGACTAATCTGGTGAATGTAGCACACCCCATAGTCCAGTCACCTTCTGTGTGCATGAGGTAAAATTGTAGATCTAAACCATAGCAAAGGACATTTGCATAACAGGTTGTTTTGATAAGAGTCAAAGAGGCTGCTCTAACTGCATTGTTTATGTTTACTTGATAAAGCACATGGCTTTGTATGTATGTACTGGGAGGCTTCTTGGTGACTTCTACATAGCTAGTGAGATGGGAAATGCTCCTCTGGAACTTGTGTTGGTATGGCAGAGTAGCAGGCTGCACTTTCCTCTTTAGGAATCTTATGAGTTCTCATTCATTCATTCATTTTATGTTTACTAGTGCATATTTGCTATACATAATGATTGTATTCATTGTGAGGATTCAGTACATGTTCATTATACATCTCAATTTCTTTACATCTTGCCCTCCTTGCTTTCCATATCTAGAGCCCCTTCCCATTTTCAAGTATATAGAACAGAAGTCTATAGACTTCTTCTTAAAGGACCAGGGAGTAGGTATTTTAAGATTTGCAGCTATATATCTCTGTTTCAGCTCTGCCTTTGTAGAAGAAGCCAAAATCAGAGTATAAATGGGCATTTGTGGCTGTTACAATAAAACCAGCTGATATGAGCTTTGTGTTGTATGCCAGCTCAGAGTTAATGAGAATTTAGCATTTAAAGCTGATAGATTTTACCTTATATTTCAATTCTTATTAATGGCATTTCTGTTCAGCACTGTGTACTGGGGATGCTGACGTACAGGCCACCATTTGGGAAGAATAAGACAGTTGATTGGTGATGTCTGTCATGGTCAGTTTGGAGGGCACTGGCAACAAGTATTGGATGTTTTCTTCTTTGCCACCAGGAATGCCTTAGTGGTAGGACTTTGTCATTTATGTCAGTAGCTACTAGGCACAATAATTAGTTCAAAACAGGCTTATTAAATGAATGGCTGTTTAGTTTGAAGCCTTCCTATAAAACTGCATTCAAACTTTTCATACTACACAGAGCTTACTGAATGCTTTTAGCCTTAACATAAATACCTTTTAGTGGTTTTCCAAAGGAGTTTCATTGTTATTATGTTTAGTGTCATTGGGCATCAGAATTTTATCTAGCGCTACTAAAGCATACAGTTTAAATGATTTTTCTCTCATTGAGTTGCTAAGGTATTTGTGATTAAGGTCTTTATATTTCTTACAAATACTATAAAAACTACAGTACAATTAGAATTTAACATTTCTTTTGATGTATGCAGAATGGCTAATTCAGTAGTGATATTTTTCAAGTGTAATTTAGAAAATCAGTTGGATTCCTTTAAAACAAAGTGTAGTGTCTTACATACTGAAGATATATACCTCCAAAGCTTTTTTTAAAAATAAGCATAGTAGGTACTTTGTAGCACAATCAAATAATTTATCTTTTGTGGGTTTTTGTTTCTTTTTGAGACAGGATCTTACTATATAGTTTAGACTGGCCTTGAATTCACTAAGTAGCCCTGGTTGGCCTCCAACTCATGCAGTCCTATTGTCTCAGTCTCCTGAGTACTGGGATTTATTGGACAAGCATCTTTTATTATTTTTAGTGTCTTTTAGGAATATCTTAACATTGAGGGCACTCTTCATGGACCATTCAATGGTTTTATTTATTTATTTGTTTATTCCTTTTTTTAAGGCAGCACCAGGTTTCAGACTTGTGTCCTTGCACTTGCTGGGCAGGCGCTTATGTTGCTGAACTCACCCCCCAGCCCTGATTTGGTGGTTTTAAGGAGAGGGATCTATGCATTCTTAAAAGGTTGACTGGAATGTTTACTTTTCAACACATACTCTCCTGCCTGCCTGGGTATTGCAGAGAGATTGGAGATTGTGTTCAGTTACCACAAGAAAATCGCTGGATAAGTCCTGCATAGGTAATGAAACTTTGATTACAGCCCTCAGTAGTGGGATTAAAGAAACTGCTCAGTAGGTAAGCTCATGTGGTGGTGCTGCATGGGAAGGGGACTGTGCCATCTTCCATGCCGTGTCCTTTGCACATCTTCCTTTTAGCTGTCTTCCAGTTTTGTCCTTAATGGGAATCGTGAGTAAAGTAGTTTCCTGAGTTTGGTGAATTGTTCTACTGGTGGGGGCAGTCTGGGTTCCTCAAATGAAGTCATTGGTCAGGTAGAAATGTAGGTAACCTAGATGCTGTGCACTCCTGTCACCTGAATTGGGGCTATTCTTGTGGGGTTCAGCCCTTAACCTGTGGTTTTTGTGCTGACTTTGGGAGTTAGGGTCAAAATTGAATGGAATTGTTGGATAACTTGTAGAAGTCAGAGAACTGGATAATCATTAGAAAACAGTTTGCATTTGGTGTCAGAAAATAAAACATATCTGTTCTTATCAATGGCTTAACTCAGTATTGGATGCAGTGTTCCTAATACACACAGACACACACACACACACACACACACACACACACACACACACCATTCTTGCACCAACATATCAGTGAGCAAAAGATGCTGAAGGTTTCAGGAGGACTTGTGAAGGTATGACAGACCACTGAATGCCCACTTCAGCTGTCCCCATCAGACTTGGTGTTTCTGTCCCTCTCTGCCCCAACACAGTTACAAGTTTCTCTTGTTCACTTGGAGAAGCTTAATTTTATACCAGACTTGCATATCCACTTTTTTCCACCTGTAGACTTACTTTGTTCTCTTAGATGGAAGTTCATGCGCCTTTTCTGCTTGCTGAGCCTACTAGGCCCTTGTTATTTCTCAGCTATTACCGTGAATAGCTTATCAAAATTCTGTCCTAACTACAGTACATAAACAAGTCTTATGAGATACACAAACAAATCTACTTTTGTCCATTGTGTTAGCTTTTCATTGCTGTGATAAAATACCTGGAATATACAACTTAAAGGAGGAAGGATTTATATTGGCTCACAGTGTTAGAAATTTCAGTCCATGGTCACATGACCCCATTTTTGTAGCCTGAGGTAAAACAGAACATCATTTTAAAGGGCACATAATGGGTGAACTGCTTGTCTACGGGTAGACAGTAAGAGAGGGAATGAGTCAGGAAGGAACTGGAACAAAGTATCATTTCCAAAGCTGTGCTGAAAGTGTCTTTCCTTATCTAATTAGGGCCTGCCTCCTAAGTTTCCATTACCTCATCATCTCAGTACTGCCATCAAATTATGGACTCATCTGCTGAAGTTAGAGCCTCACGATCCAATCACCTTCCAGAAGCCCCATTTCTGAGCATTGCTGCATTGAGGACTAAGTACCCAGTATGTAGCTTGGGAGACATACCATATCCCTACCATAACAGCCATCTTATACTTTCATATATCCTTTTTCCAGTGAAATACCTAAGTATATATCAGGTGGTGCTGTAGGTGCTGGACATTCATCCGTGAACAAAACAAGTGTTTGCCCAAGGCACTGGTATCTTAGCTGTGTAGATAATGAGATTAGGTACAAATGTAAAGGTATAAAAGCGGAGGAAGCATTCACTAAGTTTCTGTGAACATTTTTCTAACCACTCTTTTATCATCTGCAATCAGTCAGGAATGCAGAAACTACATAATTATCATCATAAAGACAATTTAAAATAGAGAACTGATTAAGTACTGGAGGAATGTGGGCATGGTGGTACACACATGCAATCCTAGCACTCTAAGAAGCTGAGGCAAGAGAATCTAAAGTTTGGATTCATCCTGGGCACCTTGGTGACTAGAGACTCAGTTCCTAGGTTCATCCCACTATAGGGCATTCTTCAAAGGAATATCTGATCCCATAGGACCGAAAGCAGATGTCAAGTAAACATTGATTTGGGAATAACAGTATATATCATTAAACAGATTTCTTCAGTGATTGGATTTTCCAGAAGTATGCATGCATAGTAGGATTAGAGTAGCATATATTGGGAATCTCTAAATGAAGGCAACAAAACTGCTTTTCCTCAGACTAGTTATTTGCCAAGTATTTGACCATGAACTCTCTCTTCGCATTTCTAGCTCACTGAATTATTTTCTGGTTATATCCTCTTGGCTTCCACTCAATCTCCTACTGCTCCCCATACCCTTTAAATAGCTTTGTTATATTATGACTGACTCAGCTTGCCCTGGGAATGGGGCTGCTGCAGCATGTGGTGCCAGGATCGAAACATGGTCCCTGCAGTTGCCTAAGCTTGCCTAACCAGGTGCTTTAGACTGCTGAGCCATCTTGCTGATCTCTTGAATAGGTTTTAAACTTTTAGATTTCTAATTAATTTTCTTGAATGCATGTGCTAGGCCCTTACATCTTTCTCATGTTATACTTTACAAAAATATTGGTACTGTGTTATCCATGAATTTTCCTCCTGTGTTTTACTTCTGTTTCTCTTTTGTGCTGTTGGAAACCCTCCATGTCTCACCATTATCTCTCTGTGTTCTGTACCACCCTGCTACCCTGCCAGTGACAGAGTAGTTAGATACTTGTTGTGTGCCAGGCACTGTCTTTCCCCTTGCTGTTGGTCCCCTTGGGGCACTGTCTTTCTCCTTGGTGTTGGTCCCCTTGAGGCACTGTCTTGGGTACATGTGGCCCATTAATACTGTTTTAGCTGATGTACCTTCTGTGCTTGATCCTGTTCTTTTTGATGGGTACCTTGGTCTGTCCCCTGCTTTCTGCTCTCTATCCAGTTTTTGTATTTAAAATATAATTGTAGTACTCCTGCTTATAGTACAGTCTTTTCCTCTGTTCTTTTGGTTGTTGGCATCTTCTTTAATCTCATTTTTATTAACCTAAGAATTCTACATTTCTTGTCTACCTAGGCTATTACTTTTGATTTTTCCCTAGTGCTGCTATGAATAATTTGTCAGACATATTGGTCCAATCTTAAGTTCTTCTCTTCTGTTTTGTCATGTGCTTAGCAGTAGGTCT
>PVKN010022572.1:0-15104 GCA_004027915.1 Capromys pilorides
TGGCTAGCTTGAGGGCACCCCAGGTTGATCCTCCACAAATAAAATGAAACAAACAAAATAATATGGATTCTTTGGCCAGACTGCCCGATTACTACTGGGCTATAGCAAATCTAAGGTGGGGCCTGGGAAATCTGTGTGTGTGTGTGTGTGTGTGTGTGTGTGTGTGTGTGTGTGTGTGTGTTTAAAGCATTTGCTGCGTGAATGGGCCCCGTAGAGATGCCAACCTCCCCGTTCATAAGCCGCTGGCCCTGAGCACTCTCAGCTCTTGGAATGCATGGAAGAAACGAGCCACATCGAGGCGAGCTACTTCAAAGGGGACTTTATTCACTCCTGTGGAGCAGTGTGCACTGCCTGACTCCGCTCCGGACGGAACACGACAATTCTGCGAAGATGCTCTTCCGACTGAGGCCAAGACTGCCTGGCACTAAAAACACTGAAAACATCGACTCTCTTCCCTTTTTTTTCCTTTTTTTTTTTTTTTTTTCTTCGGTACAAAATTATACAAACAACAATACAAAATATTTGTGCTGTTGACAGTTACAAAAGAAGTTGGAACGTTTGTCTAACCGCGCAATGCTCAGAGTTGCAGTGTGAACACATCATACTCCAGGGTCCTTCCAGGAACAACCACGGGCATGCGGGCTGCTACACATTGTCCATTTCCAAAAAAGAAACATGCAAAAAAAAAAAAAAAAAAAAAAATCAGAATGAAGAAAAGAGAGAAAGAAAAAGCAAAATGCGTTCCAGGTGCACATGGGCGCCCCCTGCTGGACCACCGCTCGGAGCCGCGTACCCAGTGCTCTGCGCGTGGGGGTTCATTCTGATTTTTTGGTGTTCTTTCTTTTAGTTTCGATGGGAATCAAGACTCCCCTCCCCTGACTTTTTAACCTCAGAGAAAACAGACTTGTGATCTTAGCGGACCGTGGACTCACGCTAGGGAAACTGAGGCACCTCTGAGGGCCTGGTGGCTGGCCTCTCTCCTGACGCTCAGATGGCGGGAGGCCTAGCATTTGGGATTTGCTGAGAGACGAGAAAGAGCAAGCCTGCTGCTGGCCGGGCGCGGGGCCCACCGTGCTGACCCACGCGTTCTGGACCTGCCGCCCTGCAGGGCAGATCTGCTGAGGAGCTGAGCCGTGCCCTGCGCCCCGCTGGCGCCCGCCGCAGGCAGGCTGTATCTACAAGCTACAGAAGACAGACGTTTGACACTGATTTGACACGTTGGCTAACGCTACCTCGGCCTCGGGTGGAGTTCCGAGATGGATCTAGGGGGGCGTGGGAGCCCCAGTTTTCTCTGGCCCTGGAGGCTGACGGAAGTGTGGGGTGAAGGGATGAAGCCATCCAGCTGTCAGGGGAAGCCCCCGCGGATGTCCCCCCAGCTGGTGCCACGGCCTCAGCTTTTGCGTTTTGGGGACGTGGGGGCTGGCAGTGAGGAGCCGCGGGGCAGAGGAGCCAGGAGGCCTAGGGGTCTCCCAGGGAGCAGTTCATGGCTGCCTAGGCTCCTGATCGTACGTGCACTTCAAACAATCCACTCATCACACCTCTCGGGCTCAGCACTTCCAGAAGCATGAACTGTCCAAAACACAAAAACAGAAAACCCAGCTCCCATCCCCCCGCCCGGGAGCAGCGATCCTTCCTTTGACCACGCCCCCAGACACGCAGGACCTTCTCATTGGCTGCCAGACTCAAGCGATTTGCATAGCACGGCTGAGGACTGGGACCCCCTCGGCCTCGGTGAGCCCCGCTGTGGGACTGGCTGGGGTCGGCGCGGACGGAGCCCGCCTCGCTCTGGGAGGACAGAGGCCGGGATGAGTTTGGGTAGGGGAACCCTGACGTCCAATGGGACACCCACGAGTGTGGCGCTTAGGAGCCCACTCTGGGGTGTCTTTAGGCCAAAGTTGGGTAGAAAAGGGACAACCTTAGCAACAGGCTGAGCATGCTCCGAGATCCCCACGGGGACGTGCTCCCCGCGGCGCCCCGACCTCCGCCCCAGCAGCAGGCGTGGGCTGCTGCTCCGCATCCTTTGGAGCCCCTCGGCCTCACGGCGCCCAGGGAGTCCAGCCTCAGTCCTGGGCTGAGCCAGAGGGCCCTCCGAGCACAGGACACCCCGCTAGGACACAGACGCCCTGTCTTTCCTCTGTCCTGCGGAAGCTGCACCCGGTCAGGCCTGAGACGAGCCGCTCAGGGCCAAAGCAAAGCCGCGCAGGTGCGGTCCCGAGGAAGGAGGTCCGCTGCTTCCGGAGCGTGCAGGCATCTGCGACCGGGCGGCCACTCCGAGCACGTCCGTGGGGTCCGTAGCAGTTCACAAGGGTCAGGAGCTCAGGGCAGGTGGGCCGGGAGACACAGAGGGGCTGCCTGAGTCCACTGGGGTAGGTGCTGGTACAGGGGCTGCCCCAGCTGCAGGGTGCTGGGTGTGGCCGGGGTCAAGGGTGGTCAGGGCGGCTGCGTGTCCACCGGGCCTCTGCCGGGTCCCCTCGAGTCCTGTCCCAAGGGGTGGGGGGCTTGCACCAGGGTGCCGCGGGACACTGGCTTCTTGGACAGCCCACGCTCCTGGACCAAAGCAAGGGGAAGCTCAGCATCGGAGAGACAGCTGGTCTGGTGGGCTGGGGACCCTGGGGTGGCCGAGGGCCGAGGGGGAGCCCCCAGGCCCAGCTATTTACAGCATCTGGGGGTGGGGGCAGCCACCAATCGAGGTGAAAGTCAGATCCACGCAGCCTCAGCTTAGGTCGTCTTGCCTGCTGGCATCAGGAGGCCCCGACTGTGCCGAAGAGGCGCTGGGGGGATTCGAGCCCCAAACTCTGACGTTAATCGAGTCATCCTTTTTTCCCCCTTAGTAGGAAAAGCAAGCAGCCCCGGAGGACTCCTCCCCCTGCTGGGCGCTGTCTGAGGGCTCAAGGGCTCCGCAGGGTTCCGGGGTGGGGTCCTGGCCGTCACTCCTGAGTTTGGGGATCGGACACGTGTACCAAAAGGCACTTTTGCTTTGTTAACAGTGCGTGTGTTCTAGGGAATTCAAGCTGGGACGGTGCCTCCGGCTCTCCCCTCGCGGGCCGCAGCGGGGCGCCACCCCAGAGCCGCCGCGGCCCCGCCCTCGGGCAGGCGGGCGGGCCGGGGAGCCCACCCACCGCCGCCCGTGGCCGCGCCGCCCCCTCTCCGGCTAGTCCTCCTCGCCGCCGCCGCCGTACATGTCCGCCAGCTTCCGGAAGCGCGGGCCCCAGTCGCTCAGGTAGTCGTAGTCTTGGTCCCCAGAGCTGGACGAGTTGAGGGAGCTGACGGAGCCCGCGGTAGAGCCGCTGCCCTCGTAGTCGAAGACCAGCAGGGAGTCGTAGGGGGGCGCCGTGGGGTCGTTGTCCGCGGCTCGCAGCCCCTGGGGGGAGGTCACAGAGGCCGGTGGGCAGGGGGGTGCAGGGGACCCATCCCTGGGTCGGGGCGGGTGGACCCGGTTGGCGGGGAGAGGCGGGCGAAGGGGTCTGGAGACGGGGTCGGGAGCGGGGTCCCAGCCTGGGCAACTCGGTGCCTTAGGGTGAACTTGGCTCCAAATTAAAATAAGGGCTGGGACCACAGCCTTGCGCCGAGGCCTGGGTTCAGATGACTCCAGCGGCCTGGGGAGACACACCCACGCCCCCTGCTGGCCGCTGAGCAGGTGACCCCGGAGTTGTAACTGTGGGGGAACCCCGGGCGCCAGTGGCTGTGTGGGGAGCCGATCAGGTGGACCCCGGATCTGCCTTGCAGCGCCACCCTGCCTGCCGCAGAGACTGCTCACCCACGTTCCCTGCAGCTGGGAGGGGGTGTGGGGGGAGGTGGGGTCTCCACACCCCAGAAGCTAGGGTGGAGCTAGGTACCATGACTTTTATTTAAAATTGAATCCTTTTGTAGAAAAAGATTTCTCAGATTCTGGGGCTAAAGGGAGGGCCGAGGTAGTCACACATTAGGACCAAAAGCCATCACCGCGGGGTGGAGGAAGAGTCAGAGCTTCGCTTCATGGGACATTTGGGGGACAATGCCTAGGGCTGAGCCGCACAAGCCTGCCTACTGCCAGGGGCTTCGAGACCTCGGCCTCTTCTCTGACTCCAGTAGCTGCTGACTTTCTCTAGGAGACATTTTTCTTTGCGTTTATTTTGCCGTATTTTCCTGGCTTCTCAGATCTTAGGTTTAGTTCCCTTCTGCCATTCTTTCCAATCCCTGTTGGGTGTGTAATCTAATCCATGAAAGCTATTCTGTGGGCTGCCTCTGGAGAGTTGCTCCTTCCAGGGCCATCTTTAAATTCATCTGGCAGTTACTTAAAAGTGGGTTCCCCCTGATCCCAGCACTCTGGGAGGCTGAGGCAGGAGGATCACCAAGTTCAAGCCTAGCCTCCTTAGTGGGTGGCATAGTGACACACTATCTCAAAATGAAAAATAAAATTAAAAAAAAGGGCTGAGGATGTAGCTCAGTGTAAAGACCCGGGCTTAAGCCTCAGCAGTGAAAAAAGAAAAAAAAAAAGGTGGGAAATTAACTATAGATTAGGAAGCTGCACGTCTAGGGGTCTTAGGGGCTTTGGATTTCAGAGCAGGAGGGGAAACCAGCACGCTCCCTTCGTCGTCCTCCGGGTGGATGGGGAAGGGAAGCGCAGGCAGGCTGACCCATGGTCTACGTCACTGTCTCCCTCCGCTTCGCCCCGGAGGAGGCCCGGACTCAGGCGCAGGTGCACCGCGAATGTGCAGGCCGCGCATCATCAGGTTCAGCTGCGCAGCGGCTCCTCCACACCGAGGTCCCAGGCGGGGCCCTAGAGGAATCCGGGCCTGGCCAGCACTCTTGGGTCCCACTGCCCTCCCCGCTGCCCTGATAGCCCTGGTGGCCCCAGAACCCGTGAAGCCCCAGTGCCTGGAGGGGAGAGCTCAGTCCTTCCCGGACTAGGTCTGGAGGGGCTGTGCTACTTAAGATTGATTTTACAGGGGCCCCCAGGCCTGGGGCCTCGCACCTCTGGGGAACCTACCTCGTTTATGAAGTCACCGATGTCACCGGGGTGGGGCACCACGGGCCTGACGGGGTACTGGGGCTCCGCGCCCACCGGCCGCTCGTCCACCCGCCGCACCCCAGGGGCCTTGCTCAGCACATGCTCCACGGCTTCCGGCTGCTGCAGCTGGCTGAGGTCGTAGTCCTGAGGCAGGCAGAGGCTGTGCGTCAGGAGGCACCGCGTGGCCACCTCCCCTGCCCACACTTGTCGCACTTGGTCCCTGGCCGCGATGGCCCCTCCCGGGGTCCCCTCTCCTTTCGGATTCCCCCAGTCCTTCCAGGTGTCCTTCCAGACGGGATGGGCTCTGTGTGCCCGCAGCCCCGCTGCCCGCCAAGCTGCCTCAGCCCCACGGGCACTGTGTGGGAGGAGCTGCCCTCCCTTGCGCGGGGAGCCCGCTCAGATACCCCTTCCCAGCCCTTGGCGCCGGAACGTGGGCAGCACCGACCAGGGCCCTCCCTGCAGAGATGGCGCAGCACGGGGCTGGAGACGGCACTGGGGGAGGGAACACGGGAGGACACAGCCCAACCCCAGGGGGCCGCGGAAGCCTCGCCTGGCTCTGCACATTTTGGGGGGGGCGTCACCTCCTCCCCCAGAGAAGGGGCCAAGCCTGGCCCCGCTGCTGAGTGGGGCAGGTGGGGCTGGTGTCTCACCTGGTCCTCCTCGCCCCCGCCCTCCTCGTCGTACTTGAGGATGTTGTCGCGCACGTCGTCCTCAGGGTCGATGAGCAGCTGCTTCGTGTGTCGCTCCTTCTCCCGCCGCTTCATCCACATGACGAACAGCAGGACCATGGCTGCAGGAGGGCCACGCAGTGAGCGGCGTGACCCGCCGGTGGACACAGCTGGATGCGCGTGTGTCCCGTGAGTGTGATCAGGCACACGCAGGTGCGCATGCACGTGGAGAGCTGAATGCTTGTGCACGCGTGTACATGTCTGCACTGATTTGTGTGTGCCTGTGCATGTTTGTGTGTTTGTGTGCATGCTCTGATGTGAGCACATGCATCTGTCTGTACATGTGCACGGTGCATACGTGCTCAGTGCATACGTGAGTGTGCACCTCTCCGTGTGTCCCTGTCAGCTATGCGTGTGCCGCTTCCCAGGCAGGCTGGACTGGCCCAGCCGCTCTGCCCGCTCCCTCCTCAGGTGGCAGAGCGATGTGCTAGGCCTTTTGTCTGCTGTGGTCCCTCCATGTCTTTTTTAAAAAATTAATTAATTAATTTATTTTTTAATATTATGGCCGGCTCAGCCTGCCCTGGGGGTGGGGCTAGCGCAGCATGTGGTGCCAGGGATTGAACCTCAGTCTCTGCGGTTGCCTAAGCTTACCTAAGCAAGTGCTTTAGACCACTGAGCCATCTTGCTGGCCCAAAGATGTATTTTCTTTTTTTTTTTTTTTCCAGGACCAGGGATTGAACTCAGGACCCCACACTTTCCAAGCAGGCATTTATTCTACTGAGCTATCTCCCCGCCCCCCTCTATGTCTTGGGGGCCTGGCTGTCGCTGCCCTTGGGGTACCGGAATCTCCGGATGCTCAGGTCCTTGTGTTCTGTTTGTAGAGAACACACCTTGTGTACTTTAAATCGCTGCTAAGTGACTTCCAAGAAGTGATTCAGTGTACACACAGTGCAAACAACCCTCATACCACACTGTCCACGGAGCGTGGTCAGGAGCCTACCGCTCAGCACAGGCATGAGTGTTTTTCTGAGCATTCTGGATTTGCAGTGGAATGAACCCACAGCTGCGTTGCCTTGCCCTTCTTCCAAGCAGGCCTTGAGGAGGTGGCCAGCTCAGGTCGGGGGTCAGGAGGGTTGGGGGGTGGTAGGCATGAGCAAGCCTGTCTTTGCATCCCTCTCCTGAAGAGTGGGGAAGGAGGCGACAGCGTCCTGGCTGAAGATGCAGAGGGAGAAGGGTACCCCAAGATGGAGCCAAGTCTCTGGAGCACTGGGAGGATGAGGGGGACGCGGGAAGATCTTAGACAGGCAGGCGGGAGCAGCCCCCAAGGACCAGCAGTCTCCTCTGAGCGGCTCTGGGCTGGGGGGCCGCGAGGAGCAGGCCCAGGGGCTCCCCCATCACCCCGAGGGCCTACGGCACAGGCTCAGGGGTTCAAGTGCAAACCAAGCAGGGCAGACAGCCCCAGAAGGGGAGAAAATTCGTGAGGCACTTCTTGGGCAGAGGACTCCTATCTAGAATATATAAAGCACTAAAAAAAAAATCAGACCTCCGCCCGGCGAAAGACCGAACCATCTGAACAGAAGAGGAAGTACAAATGGCGGCGAGGACATGGAGGGCTCAGCGTCACCGGCCGCTAGAGAAACGCAAATCAAGAACAACGCTGCGGGGTTGCTGTCGTGCTGCGGAAGAACTGCGGCCTCCTGAACTCGGAGACAGAGGTGCTGGGGGCGGCAGGACGCTACTCGCGGAGAGCCCTCAACCACAGCTAGCAGCTCCACGTGGCCCGGCTGCTGCGCCTCTCTGGACGCCCTCCTGGGAGAGGCAGAGGCGGCGGACCACAGCAGGACGCCCACGCGCCTAGAGCAGCTGGCTCCGAAGAGCTGCAGCTTGCGAGCGGCCAGCGGCTGCCCGAGCCCTGGCGACTGTGCCCCGGGGTGCCCTCTGCTCTGCTGCCGAGGACAGGCCCGGTCGCTCCCGGCGCCCTGAGGCCTGAAGCTAAGTGACGCAAGCCAGACACAGCCGGCTCCGCGCTCCTGGCTGCCCTTACACGAAGCCCCCAAGTATAGATAAAGAGTAGGATAAAGGATGAGAGGACGCAAGGAGGCGAGCTTTGTAGAGGTGTGTGTGGTGGGGGAAGCCAGGGAGGAGGGGCGTGCAGGATGAGGGCGCATCTGCGTGCACAGGTGCCCGGATGCAGGTGCCGACTGCGCATGCGCACTGAGAACTGCGGGACGGCCACACCCGGCCTCCCCAGGGGATGGCGCTGTCCCCTCAGCTGGACTCCCCGGATCAGGGTCCAGGCCTGTGTCCGGGCTGCCCGCTCCTCTCCAGACCCCCGGTGCTTCTGTTTCCCCACGCGCACCTCTCCGACTGCTCTCCGCGTCGGCCTCTGGCTTTTGGAGGGGGCCGGCGCCTGCCCTGCGGGCGCCCGGAGAAGGAGGGCACTTCGGAGGAAAACGAGTCCCTCCTGTGCCACACACACAGGTCTGCTGCCCTGACAGAGGCGGGCAAGGCAAGTCTTGGAAAGGACACGGGCTTCCGGAGGGGCAGGAGAGCCGGAAGCGGAGGTGCGCGCCTGGATCCCGGCCCCCTGGGAGGCTGAAGCAGGAGGCTTGCGAGTTGGAACCCG
This sequence comes from Capromys pilorides, assembly GCA_004027915.1. Lineage (NCBI taxonomy): Eukaryota > Metazoa > Chordata > Mammalia > Rodentia > Capromyidae > Capromys > Capromys pilorides. The sequence continues at coordinate 8,285 of PVKN010022572.1, forward strand.
GCTGGGCAACTTACTGCCTTGGCAAGACCTTGCCTCATAAAAAAGCGTGTCCTCCCCACCGAACAGGGGGGTGTAGCTCAATGCAGAGGCCCGGGTGCAGTCCCCATGAACACATAGGAGCATGCGCACACACGCACGTGCTCAGGAGGGAGGGTGGACTTTGGAAACGAAGGCAGAGGCCTTTCTCAGAGACCCGGGGTTGGTCCCGAGGGCGGCAGCTGGAGTAGGATCTGACGGGAGGCTCCAGCCCACCCCAAGGACCTGAGGACCCGTGGCTAGATGCAGCGCGGGGAGGAGCGTCCCTGCCCCCCGCCCACCCTCCCCTGCCTCCACTGGGGTGCCTGGGCTATTGGCCTGGCCAGGATGACGACGGTGGGGGAAGAAGGGGAGCAGGGGACCCTGGGGCCATCCTCCCTCGGTCATCACTCCTGGGATGAGAGACTCCTGGGATGTGGGCCTTGGATGAGAGCTGGCCATTGGCTTCCGGGGGAGCATGTGACCTGAGCCAGGCCAATCAGAGAGAGCCCTGGAATTTGGGACAATTTTGGAGGACACATTGACAAGCAGGGTGGTCCTTCCTCCCCACAGCCACTAGAGAGCCGCCTGCAGCCATTTTAGGGCCTGAGGGCAAAGGGTTTGCTCACAGGGGCTCTTGGGAGGCAGAGTAGGGAGGGAAAGGGACCAGGCCCCAGATCAGCATCCCCCCATCAGCATTCCCCTCCCCCGAGCTTGGCAGGAAAGAGCCCCAATTTCCTGCTATCAAGGGAGTTTCTCAAAGATTTCTGCAGGGAGGATGAGGCCGAGCGACACCTGCCGAGCCCTCGCACCCCGCCCCCAGGGCTGGGCACACTCACTCAGCAGGATGACGATGCAGATGAGGATGGCCACGATGGCGCCTGTGCCCAGCCCGGCCGCGGCCACGGCGCCCACGGTGGTGCAGTCGCCATTCTCGTCGCACGGGCACACCTTGACCTTGATGACGGACGTGTTGGACAGGGGCGGGTTCCCCGAGTCTGTGACGGTGATGGGGACCTCGTACATCCCGGCCTCCAGGTACAGGACGCGCAAGCTCAGCTGGGCATAGTCACCTGGAGCAAGGCGACGCAGACCTTAGCGGCTGCGCAGCCCACGGGCACCTCCTTCCTGGCAGGACTCCCACGGGGGCGCAAAGGTGAGGGCCGGCACGCTGGACCTACCTGGTGTCTCACACGCACTAAGTGAAAGACATCGGCAAGTAAAACGCAATTTCAACGTGAAGGATGAAGAAGTATTTTCTTGAGTATATCGAGTTGTACAGAATCGATAAGAAAAACCCCTCCCAAAAAACCTATGCTGAATGGAGAGTTCACAAAAGAAACTAACATAACACATTACAATTTAAAAATTAAATACATTAATTTCTTTCCTTTTCTTTTTTAATTTTGGTACCTTGGATTGAACTCAGGACCTTGTGCTTGTCAGGCAGGTGCTTATGCAGCTGAGCTATCTCCCCAGCCCCATTAATTTAATTTAATAAATACATTATGTATTAAAATATTTATGGGCTGGGCGCGGTGTCTTGAACCTATAATTCTAGCATCTGGAAGGCTGAGGCAAGAGAATCACCATGAGTTCAAGGCTGGTCTGGGCTACATGGTGACTTCAACCTCAGCTTGAACTGCACAGTGAGACTGTCTCCAGAAAAAAAAAAAGCAAAGGAGTTGAGAGAGGTGGGTGGAAGCAAGAGCCCCAGCTATGAGCAGCAGGGTGCTGTGTGAGTGGGAACATTCAGCGCTGGTGAGGGCTGGCAGATGGACATGCAGCGTCCCCAGGGGGCTCACGGTGCCCACCACACTTAAGAATCCAGATCCTCTTAGGGTCCAGATCCACGTCTGGGAAATGCCCAGGTGGGGCCCAGGGGATGGACACCAGGCAGGGAGTGAGCTGGGCTGGGGCAGGGGGTGCGAGTGTGAGGGACCTTGGAGGTGGAGGGACACGGGGGTGTGGGTTCCACCACTGAGGCGCAACGGGCAGGGCTCCCCTCGGAGCTTGCTCGGCTCGCTCTCTGCCATGGGCTGCGGTTGGCCTGAGGCCCCGCGGCTGTCCCTGGACCTGGCATCACGTCCGAGGCACTGCTCACCATTCAGGCGGGTGATGGTCCAGTTTTTTCGCACGGCAGTGGGGACGAAGGGCAACTCGAAGACGTAGGGGCCGATGTTGGGGTCCACATCAGCGTCTGCCGCAGTAATGTTGATGGCGTTGAGGCCGGGCTTCTCGCAGACCTGCGCCTCCTTGGGCAGCAGCTCGGGGGCGTTGTCATTGATGTCGATAAGGTAGATCTGCAGGGTCCCGGTGCCACTGGCAGGGGGGATCCCTGTGGGACAGACAGCGGGACCATGTGGGGTCACTTTGGGGACTCCCTGACCACGCAGTCACAGGGAGCCACATGCACAAACCGAGAGACACGAGGGCCCAGCCAGGTGACACATAGCTCCTCAGCCTGGGCCACCCGGCCACGACCCCAGACCCCGTGCGAAGCCGACACTGCACTGCAAGCCGAGAGAGCTGCTGGGCGGTGTGTGGCTCAGAGAGCATGGCCACAGGGATGCACGGCCGCGTGGGACACACCCACACACACTGTCACACACAGCCCGACACAACGAAGTTGCCCGGCCTGGCCCAGGTGAAGCCCGTGGGTGGCATGGTGACTACCCCACCCTGAAGCTCCCTGGCTCCCTGGCCTAGAGACTGCTGAGTTTCCCCCTAACATCTACTTCTGCTTTCTTTTAATGGAAGGACTGGAAGTTTTATCTGGGATGTAACTGTCCATTTAGAAGACTACATTTCCCAACGCCCCTTGCGGCTGGACCTGGCTGTGTCTAAGCCCTGGCTTTTGAGAACTGTGCGCAGAGGTCTGTGCTTCCTGGAAATCCTCGGACCGGCAGGGTCTTGTCTTCATCCTGCCTGCACCTCTTTCAGTTTGGCAGGAGGCGACTGTGCTGGGCGGTGCACTAGCAGCTCTTCTGGACCTCGCTGCGGCCCGGCAGAGGCAGGGTGTGGCCGCTGAGCAGGCGGCATTCCCCAGCCTGATCTGGGGCCTCTACCACTAGCTTGTGATGGGAGAGGAGCTCCCCTCGGTTTTGCTGAGATGGGTGTCATTGCTATGGGTTTGCACCAGGCACAGGAGAGGTCGGCCCCGGAGGCAGAGCTGCATTCCACTGACAGACACCTCAGAGCGGCAGCAGGTGTGCAAGAGGAGGTGAGTGTGGCAGGGGGAGACAGCGGCAGGAAGAGCCCCCAGCCTGTCCTCGGTACTGTGCAGAGTCACATGCAAGTTGCACCTCGGGACCAACAGCCCCATGTGTAGGAGAAGAAAAGGAGGCCCAAAGAGGCCACGTCTTTTCCTGTAGTTGAGGGCTGCTGGGCAGCTCCAAGATCCCCTACTGGTCAGCCCCACCCCTAGCTCTACCCCTAACCCTAGCCCCAGCCCCACCCCTAGAGCTAACCCTAGCCCCAGCCCCAGCCCCAGCCCCAGCAGGACACACTGGAGCTGGCCTTGAGGGGCAGACCCAGACAGCGCCTCCTAGCTGTGAGCTCCCACCTGGCTCCTCCAGACCTGGCCCTAGGAGTTGTAGTGCTCTGGGGTCTCCCCTGTACCTCCTTCCTACCTGGCTGTCCCTCACTTCTTGTCTGCTCATCCAGAGCTGCAGCTACAAACGTTAGAGGGCTTGGGCTTGGGTGGGGAAACCGAGGCACTAGCTGTTCAGGTCACAGTGCTAGCAACCACAGTCTGGGATGGCCTCTGCCATCCATTTCCTAACCCTGAGTCCCCGGAGCCACAGGTGCTGGAGGGACAGGTAGACCCCTGTGTGCGGCTGCTGGACAGATGACAGGATGACAGGTGGTGGCCATCGGCTGGGGAGATGCAGGGTGAACGGATGGGGGTCTGGCTGGGGACAAGGCGGATGACCAAGCCCTGTTCCCGGCGTCTGCAACTCTCTGACCCTTTGCGTGGTAGCCTCCCTCCCTGAGCCGCCGTGCCCTTCCCTACAGCACGGGACCCTGGAGAGCCGCCTCCTGCGAGGGCGCACTGACCGTTGTCAGCTGCTAGGAAGGTTGCCTCATAGACATTGTTTTTGATGTACAGGGACTCCCGGTCCAGGACCGCTGCTGTGGTGATCTGACCGTTGGAGGCATTGATGTGCAGCCAGTTGGCTGGGTCGGAGAGCTTGGAGTACCTGCAGGGACACAGGAGCAGAGGCCAGAAATGGGCCAGTGCCCACATCGCAGGGACCAGGGACCCGACAGGCTGTCTGGTCCCTGGTGCCAGGCACAGCTGCCTTCCGGGCTCCTGGTTTTCGGGGAGCTGAAACCTCCTCAGAGCTCGGGAGCCCTCCCCACCTTCCCCTCTTGACTTCCTGAGCCTGGGGTCTCGCTGGGCACTGCGGGTGCCTTCTCCTGGTAGCAGCCCCGAGGCTGTGAGGCCCCCGCTGGGCAGGCGGGGTTGCGTACCCACCTCACGGCCTGCTGCATGAACCGGTCAGGGTCCACAGCTGAGAAGGTGGTGAGTGCCGTGCCGGTAGGCACGCCCTCCTCCAGGCGGATCAGCTTGCGGTTGGAGGGGAAGTAGGGCGCCTCGTTGATGTCCGTGACGGAGATGGTGACGCCCGCCGTGGACTGGAAGGACATCTGAATCCCGCTGGCCAGCGGCGCCTGGTTGGACACCATCACGGTCAGCATGAAGGCCCTGTTGAGCTCATAGTCCACGGCCTGGAAGCAGAAGGGCTGGTCAGCTTGCGCTGGGCCTGGTCAGCCTGTGCTGGGCCAGCCCCGGCCTGCTTTTCCTCCTGCTCTGCCCCCGGCTCTGGCACCCACGTTTCTGGCTCTGGCTTCCTGCGGGGTGTGGACTCCCAGCCAGCGAGCCCCAGAGCTTGCCAGCACCCACCAGAGACTGGGGGAGGGACAGGAGCTCCACATGGGCTTCTTGGGAGCACAGCCCTGCTGGTACCTTGACCTGAGGCCCCGGGGCCCAAGCTGCAGGGAACGCAGTCTTTTTGTTTGTTTGTTTGTTTTGGTACTGGAGATTGAACCCAGACCCTGTGTGCTGAGCTGCATGAATGCAGGTCTCACTGTGAGACACAGGCTTGCTAACCTGGCAGGCTGGGCTCAAGCTAGCGATCCTCCTGCCTCAGCCTCCTCGGGGGCTGGGCGTGCATGTGCTAACTGTGTGTTGTGACTTGTTACTGCAGTCCCTGGATGCCAGCACACCCGGCCTGTGCCCTCAGGGTCAGGAGGCCGTTCTGGACTTGGCGGGCTGGGCTCCTGCCGGAAACTTCCACGGGTATGCAGCCAGAGAAGCTCTGTGCAAGTCTTCCCCACACATGCGGGCTGAGGAGGTGGCGGGGCGGCGTGGGCCCCGAGTCCCCAAGCCTGCAGCAGGCTGGGCGGGGGCGCCACGTGACAAGATGGGTTGCAATTTCATTTTATTGTTTATACATTGATTTTTAATTTTTGTTCTTTTTTATTTATTTGGTACAGGGTCTCACTAGGCAGCTTGGACTTGCAGTGATGCTCCTGTCCCAGCTTCCCCAGCACTGGGATTACAGGCGCATGCCACCGTATCTGCTTTCAGTGGCTGGTATGACACACCCAGTGTTCTGGGACTGGCACTGTACAGCATATGGTACCTGGGGATGGAACCCAGGTCCTTGCACTTGCCAGATGAGCACTGAGACTGCTGAGTGTCTCCCCAGCCCTGCAGTTGCATTCTAAAAATCCCCCTTGGGCACGTGCCAAGGAGCTCGCGCACAAGTAGAGGCCACCATGGGACCCTCGCGTGCCTGCTAGTAGCGACCAGCTCTGGATGAGAGGGCAGTCTGCGGCTGAGCCCTGTGTGGCCCAGAACCCAGGCTCCTGTCTCTGAGAGCTTCAGGTGAGATTGGGCAGGCACGGTGGTACACGCCTGCGGGCCCCGCTCCCCGGCAGCTTAGGGAGGTTCTGTCGCAACATGCAACAGAGAGCTGGGGCTGGGCCGCGGCGGTGGAGTGCTTGCCTCGCACGTGTGAGAGCCAGGCTTAGGCCTCAGTGCGGATACTCCTCATGCAGTGGCCGCTCAGGCTGGCCACGCTGCTCGGCTTGCGATGGTCTTATAGATACGTGCGGCCCCGGGCCTCCTGTGTAGAGACCCCGGTCCTTTCTGCGCAGCACGCCTGTGCGGTTCGCTCCTGGGACTGTACCCGCCGTGCCGCAGTGCTGTGCTCCGGGGTGTGCTGCAGCACTGCACGTAAGAGGCTGCAGGCAGACGCAGCGTCAGCCTCGAGTGGATCCTTTGCTCGGGGTGCTGCGATGGACATACGCTGCAATTCCTCATTTAGCAGCCGGTTCATTTACTGGTGGAGTCATGGGAGAGGCGCTGGTGGATAAGTGAGGACCAGGGCGTCCCAAGGAGGCGGCCAGGATTCTACGCTGTCACCAGGGTGCGGCTGTGTGTTCTGAGGGAGGAAGAGCCCGGACACTGCGCCTAGCCTCTGCCTACGTGCAGCACACTCTGCTGGCACAAAGACCGTCCCCAGATGCGGGCCTGTGACCCTGGACTCCAGAACCACGAGACAAAATGAACCTCTTTTCTTGGTAACGGACCACTCTGTGGGACTGAGTTATGGGCTACAGACGGATGTGCGCCCTGAGGGGAGAGGTCACAGCCAGCGCCTCTGGGAGAATGAAGAGCACCACAGTGGAAGTGGACGCTGCGTGGCGGCTTGCTCCCCTCACCTTTACTCTGCTGTGGCCTCAGCAGCTTCATGCACGGCCTACAGGCTCCTTGCTGTGGGTCTGAGGTGAG
>PVKN010022573.1:0-15104 GCA_004027915.1 Capromys pilorides
CTGAGATTGCATCTTTCTCCTTCTCTTGTCATTTTGTATAGCACTGTCCCTGATCTTTGGTGTAGAGCTTTAGTGTAGTTATGCCATTAGCACCTACTGAAATTTAGGTCTGGATCTACCAAGTTTGATCTTGTCAACATGTGCCTTGCTGGGTCTGACTACTGTGCTCAGCTTCTTCTTGCTACAGCCTGTAAAAGTGAACTTGCTGTGTTCCTCTGGAAAGATGTGTGGCCCCTGGATTAGCTGGGAGGGTCTGATCCCCAGCCTCTCTGCAGTGAATTTTGTTGCATGGTTCCACAGGAGGTGTCAGGTCTGGAGTCTGGTTGGAGACGTTCTGGTCTCAGCACATAGGCAAAGTTTCCTACTCATACACCAGTGCTGGGATCTGGGCAGTGAAGACGTCCCGGGCAGGGAAGAAGTTCTGGGCTTGGTGCACAGGCCGAAGTTCCTACCTACATGCACACCAGTCCTGGGATCTCTATATTGTATTTTTATACAATGGAATACTACTGAGTTATAAAAAAATAAACTCAAAATATTTTGTAGGTAAATGGATGCAACTAGACTATTTTCATAAGTGAAATAAATCAGATTCATATGTGTAAACATTTTATTGTCTCCCTAGTGTAAGAAACTGAAAGAGTAAATATAATAAAAACGATATAGTAAATATTGTGAAAGGAAAAGAAACTTGTCAAAGGGAAAATCAAGTAGGATCAGGCAAAGAGGGCAGAGAGAGACAGAGAGACAGAGAGAGAGAGAATAGCTAAGATAATTGTATTACTAATTTCTTTAAGTTCATTGAAAGGAATGGCTTGTACCTACATTGTTTGACCATTTTTGCATGCCTATATCTTCCAATATGAGCAACTATTTTGAAGAAAACAATATGCAATATAACCACTCTTAATTTCCTATCAGCTTGTTTTGAAATTCTCTGTCATTTTTGTTGGTGTATTTTATTCTCTTCAAAATGAAAAAAAAAATGAAGACAAGTATATGCAATATTGTTTGGAAAATGACAAAAGATCGAAAAGGATAAGCCTATTTGCAACAAATTCCAGGAGACAGACTGAACAATTTCCAGCCCAGTTATAGACGTACCTGATACTAAGCAGTCTGGCCATCAGCACCAGTCTGATCCGAGCACGGAGCAGCCACGCTGGTCCATGAAGTGTTTTGTCAGGGGTAAGCGCACATGAGCTACACACTGAAGCTCAATCAGGATCCCCACAGAAACACTACGCTGCATTCCCACAGCATGGAACATACCCATGACTTCTCTTCCCTATCTTCAGAATGTCCTGTTTATCTTCACCCTCTAATGAAGCCTAGTTTTCCTTGAACACTAGCCTGCAGCATACTCCCCAATTCTAGTTTATCCATCTGAGATCATTTCATCAAAATATAATACTAGTAGGATTTATTTTTTCTTCTTCCAACTATAAACAAGTTAAGCCATTTTCTGGGTTAAACACCCTGGGGATTATAATTTATATTACACTGCATCAGAGAAGTGCAGCCAGAGTCATGCCCACTAGGAAGGATGGCTGTGCACAGCGGTGGGCTATGGACAAGAGCCAGAACGCCAGGGAGGAAGAGCATGCAGCAGTGCATTTCATTCTAAGCGTGGCAGGGGTCAGCACGGACAAACGTCGGCAGGCAACACTTGAAATCATAAAGCAGGTAGGGTCTGGACACTAGCGAGTTCGTGGTTCCAACCTGTCCTAAGGGGAAATACCTTCTAGCCTTCTAAGCCCTCACTTGAGGGCTCTGTGAGAAGATGGGCTCACAGGAGAAAATCATTCCCATTTACTATGTGTCTCATGGACGTGGGAGCCATCCTTAAAAAATGACAATCTGAAGCGAAGTGAGTCTGTGTGTTTAAGCTACATTTCATGAATAGTAGTTGTGAGAAAATGTGATAAAAAAAAAAAATGAAGTATGAGGTAAGCGCAGAAAACTCAGCAAGGCTGTTCATTCCAGTTCTTCTCTGAGACAAGCGTTCTTGTTTCCTTCAGAAATGAGGTGTGGGCATCTCCCTCCTGAAGGCAGCCCTGGTGGGGACCAGCTTCAGAGGGAAGTCGGAAAGTCTATGATGAGCTTTCTTTTTCAAATTCTTTCAGCTAACAATATTCAATACGCCAAGGTGCCATGTCTGTATTGCTGAGCCGCAACTTGCTTCCAACTCCAGAAGAGGAAATAACAAAGGCAAGAAGATGCCCAAAGAGGCAGCCAGGAGCCAGGATAAGAAAGAAAACACTGCACAGTCTAAGTAATAAAGATGTGGAATACAAAAGGCTTTAAGGTAAGACCGGCAGCCCAGGAACCACCTTTATCTGCAGATTGTAGAATGGGAATAAATGTATTTCTTGCCCAGAACAAACACAGAAAAACAGAGCTAGTTCTTTGGCAGTGACCACCCTGCTGGGAACATAGGACTGTTGAAAGATCTTTGGCGTTCAGAGAGGGAAATCCTGCTCCTGCCAACAGTATCAATGCACTCATCTGTTTTGCATTGCTGTAACCAAACGCAGGTGCTGTTCCCTACCCACCCATGTGCATCTCACCTGGCCTATTCACACATCTTCCCAAGCGATTTCTCTCCCTCTCCCCTTTTTGTCTTGCTATCATTCATTTGCATAATGAATCTGCATAATGAGCTTGACTAACTGTGGTCAGCGTGAGGGTGAGCTGTGTTTCCTAGGGAGTATTCTTCCTCCTTGGTAGGAAGAAGTCCATGTAGCTCCTGGCCAGCCTGACATGCGCACAGGCAGAAATGGAGAGGGAAGCGAGCCGTGAGGCAGTGCACAAGGTGAGGGCGGCCCTGAGGAATGCTGGGCAGAGCTGTGGAGCTTTCACTCCCCTTCTGGAAAGCTAAGCTTCACTCAAGGCTGAAATAAAATAGGTTTTGAAGGTTTAAAGGGCATAACTGTTACGTTTTCATAAATGCATGCTTAAAATTTATGTGTGGTTGCCAGACTTCGCTTCTTTAAACTGATCATAACTCTACGAAAACTAGCTTTGCACCCTCTTCCTTTCTGCTCAACCACACAGACAGCGTATGCAGAAGAGCTGATAAGCTTTTGCTGATAGGCTACGGGCAGGAAGGTGATAGTAGGAATGTGTGCTTAGCTACAGAAGATGGGATGAGAGCACAGGAAGGCAGAGGAGCTGTGTGTAATCCCTGAACACTCACCGCCTTAGGGGTCTTCATTTGTCAACCAAGGTTCACAACATCAACTCTGTATGAAATCAGGGCAGTTGTGAACATGTGCTGTGGCTCTCTGGCCCTGGGAACAGCCTCCAGCGGTGCTCCCTCTGGCCAGCTCCTCCCCCAGCCTGCCTCACTTCCTCTCCCAGCCTGCCTCACTTCCTCTCCCAGCCTGCCTCACTTCCTCTCCCAGCCTGCCTCACTTCCTCTCCCAGCCTGCCTCACTTCCTCCTTGACCTTGCCAAGGCTTTGTCTTCACCGTGTCCTTCCATTCCTAGGAGTTTAGCTCTTGGAACTATTTTTTAGAAAGAGGCGAGGAATTGTTCTTCCAAAGAAGATCTATGAAGGAGTATAGTCCTGGGCTGGTGTTGGGGCTAGAAAGAAAAAAAATAAAAAGCTTCCTTGGGTGGTAAGGGAACTGCTATCAAGGAGTACAAATAATATACAAGTAATTTCTTTTCCCCGGGGGGAAAGGAGAACGACGGGGGTGGGGGAAAATATCACCAGTGTTCTCATAGCCACTTAGTTTCTAAACAATCTATTCTTAGAAAACATTCACTGTCTAATGTGTTCATGTACAATATTGATAAAAACAAAGATTTCTCAGGAAAAAACACCCTCCTCTTAAACTTAGAAAATTTGTTGTATTCCATGTTCTATTTGAACTTACACATTCCTGCAATCAGGCCAATTTAATGATGTAATCCAGAAAACTAACATCATATGGAATGCCTAGACTGGCTTCACTCTACTGGGGCAGCTCAAGCCATCTGTCCTGATGCCTCTCTGGGGACTTGAGATAACTCACCCAGTACAGGACACAGGAAACACTGACGTCCTCACACGGCAGCACTGGACTAGGCGAGTGTGATCGTTGTTCATACCGTTGCATGTAAGGAAGACAGAGAATGCCTAAGTACTCACATCTCTCTAATGTTTTGTTCATACCCAATTTGTAAAATGGGTTTAAGGTTAAGAAAGCAGTTCTAGCTGATTTTAGAATTCACATTTCAGAATGGCTAGACACGCTGCCAGCATCTGCTCACCCACCACAGATTCATAGGAAAGCCATTCACTGGACCTAGTTCTGGCAACGTTCATAGAACAGCAATTGCTTTCTGCCTTCGCCCACCTTATCCAATGTTTTGTTTTTTTTTCTGTTTTCTCAGTAAGTGAAAACTATTCATAACTTAACACCATTGTCTCAGTTTCCATTTTCACAAACTCAAAAGTTAAAAGCAAGTTTGCAGACGAGATAAAAAAGCAAACTAATGTTTCACATTTGTATTATCATTGATGTCTTTTCTGTGTAATGATTCCCTCATTTACTTATAATCTTTAATTAATATTCATGGTTTAGAAAATACTTATGAAGCTTTAATTATGAAGCTCTTAGTAATTTACACAAAGGAATAGGAAGAAAGTTCATGAAAAAAAACCAAACTGCATGGGAAATACTACAAAGAATCAATAACTGGGATCTCCTATTTTTGAAGACTTTCTACATGTCAAAAGAAATCGCCAACAATGACAATCCGAGAAGTAGGAAAAACTATAGCCACCTGGCCCTCCCACAAAGGCCTTCTATCCAGAATATATAAAGAATTAAAAGAAAAACCTCAGGCCTCTGAAATTCAAAGGCCCTACCCAAATATGGGTATCTGAGATGAATATATACTTATCAGATGAAGAAATAGAAATGGCAATAGATGAAAAAATATTCAAAATCATTGGTCATTTGAGAAATGCAATTAAAAAATATTGAGATTCCATCTCACCCCAGAAAGAATAGCTATCATCAGGAAATCAGCCAATAACAAATGCTGGTGGGGCTGTGGAAAAAAGGAACCCTTCTTCAGTGTTGGTGGGAGTGTAGACAGGTACAACCACTATGGAAACTGGTGTGGAGATTTCTCAAAGAAACTAGGATTAGAGGTACTGTTCAGGCCAGCTGTTCCTTTTCTAGGTATTTTTCCAAAAGAACTGAAAACATTATATCAGTGGTATATGTGTACTCATGTTTATAGAAGCACAATTTGTCATAGATAAATCATGGAAACAACCCATATCCTTATCAGCTGAGGAATGGATAAAGATAATGTGGTATTTTTGCACAATGGACTATTAGTTAGTTATCAAAAAGATAAATCTGAGGCTTTTATCAGTAAATTGATGCAACTAGAGACCACAATCTTAAATACATCAGACCCTCAGGGGCAAACATTGTATTGTTAGGGCTGGAGAGATAGTTCTGCAGTCGAAGCACCTGCCTAGCAAGCACAAGGACCCAGGTTCGATCTCTGGTACCACATGCCATGCTGGCGCCATACCAGGTGGGCCACTGAAACTGGGCATCATGGTATGTGCCTGTAATCCCAGCACTGGGGCAACAGAGACAGGAGGATCACTATGAGCCAGAGCTGCATGGTGAGACTCTACCAAATAAACAACAACAACCATCGTATTATCTTGTCATTGTAAGAACCTGGATGAGTGAATAAACACTGTGAAAGTACTATGAATCTGTACAAAAGGAAGTAATTCCTGAAATGAGGTGGGGGGGAGAGGGGAAAGAGGTGTATTTATGTGTGCAGGATGGCGTGGCTAGCTGTACTATGGATTTCTGCTAGCCTATGGAAAGGAGCAGCTAATGCTTAATGTTTTTCTTTTTGTTTCCCCTTAATTTTTTCTTTCTTTTACCAATTTGACATGCATATATCTGGTAATCTGAAAACAACACTAAACGATAGACCAAATACTGTCAAATTTATAGTTTAGTGAAAATCTGTATCATTTCCACATTTTTACTATCATTATTTTGTACTCTCTTTAAAAAATAAAAAAGTAAAAATCTTCTTTGTTCTAAAAAAAATTCTGTGTTTTACCTAAAAGTTAGAATTCCCGCTGTCCACTGACTCGGGAAACCCAAGTGTAACTTTCGGTGCTTAAGCCTTCCCAGCCCGGAGGCCAAGACCTGCCCTGCCCACTTTCCTTCTTCCTGGCCTCCCTGACCTAACCCACTCTGAGCAATCGCAGCTGCAGAATGACGGAGCCCGTGACGCAGAGGAGGCAGTCGGTGTGAGGCGAGCGCTGCAGGACCGTCAGTCAGGTCCCAGCTCATTGGTACAGCGCAGACATAAAGATCGCGGAGAGTCCGTCCCCGCGCCCAAGGCGCCCTGACTCCTCCTCTGTGCTCTCCGCCTCTCCCTTCAACCTTTCTCCCTTATTTACAAAGCTGCGCTTCCACTGTATCCTTTTCTCACTTTTTCTTTTGCCTTCCCTCGAACAACTATTTTTCGGTATTGCACATTTTTGCCCATGACAGGGCGACATTCCCACACCTGCCCGGTTACTCCACTGAACAGCACGATCTCCAGGCCCACCCATTAGCTGTGTTTGCAGTTTACCCTTCTGTATGGCTGGGTAGCACTCAGTGTTGCTCTTCAAATCTGGAATATTTTTCACAACCCCATTCAAAGATTCTTCATTCAAATTGTTCAGCAATTTAGATTTCTAACCTTTCTAGAATTCAGAAATCTTATCAAAAGTCACAGTATTTCTAGTAACTTTTTCTCACTTCGACGTTGAAAACAAGCTCCCTAAAAAACAAAATGATGGCAAGTTTATCTCGCCGACCTAACTTGGTTTTTGCGTCATGGAGAAAATCACAGGATTCCACACTGCAGAGCTTTTCCCGCTGACGTCTCCGTGAGCGCGTCCGTCGCGTCCACCCGGGAGCGGCTCTTCTGCACGCGAGGGCGCTCTGCACGCTCACCCCGGAGAGCCCCACTCCGCCGTTTCTGAAACTGGTTCTCGGCCCTCTGCCGCCCGAACGTGTGAAACGCAAGGGTTATATACATCTTTATTATACTCACGTTACCAGAGGGCGAGGACCGTGACCCTCACCACCGCCCCAGCCACGGTGCACGGCACCCACCGGGAGGTGGCGCTCCCGCGCAGGGCGCCGGCCCCCAGCACCCCAGGAGCCAGCTGCGGCTCCGGCGAGCGGACGCTTCTGCTCCTAGGCCCTGCACAGCTGGGCACCACTTGACAGTCCACTGTGGTGGCTGCTCGGCGGACTTCTTCTTCAGTGCGAAATTCCTGTTCTTGACTCAAAGCAAGACTTAAAACCCTAATGGCCACAAGTCAGGGGTCCCCACTGTGCGGAGCCCCATTCCAGGCGCCCCCGCGGTAAGCGAAGACCAGCGAAGTTGCCACATTATAGCTCTGTCAGTATTTCGGTATCTTAAGGTTTTATAAACCCTTCCCACACTCTTGTAAACCTTTCCCACACTTTAAAAAACATTTCTAAAGTTCTTAACAATTTTATAAATTCATAAATCCATATAATTTTAACAACATATGTATTCTATATGGTACTGCAAAATCTTGCGATAGCAAAAAATTCATGATGAATAATTTAGGTATTTTTGAAAACCTGCAAAACAGTAAGTCCACAAAAATTGAACTGCAAAATAGCAAGGAATTACTGTACATATATTACTTTTCCTTTTTTTGGTACAATTTTTTGTTTCATTTCTCCAGCTTACTTGTAATCAACAAACACCAAAATCTACAAAAACAAAGAACAAAAAACCTGAAAACAGACCAAAACAAAATAGCCATTTGAAAAACCACACAACATGAAGAAACGGAGGTCTTGCCAGGTTTGGCCCTGTAACTTCCTGCTAGTGGGCGGCTTCGTCTTCATCCACCAACTGACCTTATCTGCTTCCCTCCTCTTAAAGAAAGATTATGCTCAGAAAGGGGACGACAATAAAGTATACTTAATTTAACACAGAAGATAGGGAAGGATATCACTGATGGATACTGGGAAACTTCCCATTTACTTTAGAAATACACAATCGACTTGTTAGACGAAGACTGGGGCTTCCCTTAAAATATCTATCCCAGTTTATATAAACCTCATCTAGAGTGATCCGCACTGCTGAGACGATTTCACCAAGGTTGGGCTGCCTTTCATTTCTAACATGCAGTACTTAGTTCTCCTGGAATTGGTTCGTTTTAGCTTACCTTTGCGGTACAAATTATCTCTACAATAAGACAGCATGGGGACACTTTTATCTTGAAAGCTGGCTATAAACAACAGCAACGCTAGGACGACCTCAGATGTCTTCTGTGATCCCACTGTATGTCCCACAGCTTCTAATTTACTCTGACTTTTGAAGCCATCTTTCACCAAGGCTGTCATGTGCAAACGCTTTGTTTCATCCCATGTGACACAAATAGCAATGTGAGGAAGATGGTATTTTTCCTACTCTACGGATAAAGGAGGCAGAGACTCAGGAAGTCTCCCCTGTATTCTGACAGGGGCCAGGCCAGGGTATGAGCCAGAGTCTGGGATGCAGAGGCCAGCAGCACTCTTACCATGCCATTTGAGAGAAAACTAGAGCTTCTGTAGTATTAGACACATACAGGGCAAGATTTACATTGAATACATGCACACTAAAAGACAAAGGAGGGGGACGGATAACTGAAATAAATACCTGTAAAGTACAAAGTGAAAAGCTCTATAAAAAAACAATTACTGGGGCTGGGGAGATAGCTCTGTCACACAATTGCCTGCATGGCAAGTGCAAGGTCACAAGTTTGAACGTGGGTCCCGCGAAAAAAAAAAAAAAAAAAAATTACTGAAGATAATCCTGTACCTACAAATATAAATGTAGTCATATAAATATTAATAGGTATTACAAATGTTAAATTTTAACTGTAAAACTTATTAAACTAAGATTAAACAAGGTGAAGAAAATTACATCCTTTGTAACAATGAAACACTTGTTCTTAAAAAAGGTCTAACATCTTTTTAAAATGTATCTGACAGCAGATCTGTTTTGATAGAAACTGTATGTGAAAGGAAATCATTATTTGCATGTTATATGGGCATTTCACCAATGGGATAATTAACTTACAGGTAATTAACTTAGAGAAAGCTAAGATTTACTGGGGCTCCAGGCTTCAGCGGTTCCGGTCCACAGTGGCTTGACTGAGCGCTTTGGGAGCTGAACGGAGGGTGCGGGGAAGAGCTGCTCACCGCATAGAAAAGAGTGGAGCTCACAGCGCCCACCCAGCTGGCCACCGCCGACCTTCCTCCAGCGCAGCCCTCACCAAGTTCCATCCCCTTCCGACAACTCTCAGGCTCCCAAGCCCCGAGGCCTTTGCAGGACATCTAAGATCTCCATCAAAACAATGTCCCTTCATTTTAAAAAAGCACACAACGAGTATGTAAACAATAGGTATCTACAACAAATGCCACAAGAAAGTCATCCTGAAGCCACAGGCAGAGTGGCTGGCGGTGCACCTAACTGCATGGGTATTCAACTGTAGCAGAAGGAAATTCTTAAGTGAACTCACAGTAGTATTTATTTATTCTGTATTTAGTACAGGGTCTACAGGGTGTTCAGGGTTTCACTACATAGATCAGACTTGTACTGATTCTGTTTACAGCCTCCCAAGTGCTGGGATTACAGGCACGCGCCACCACGCCCAGTTTCGATGGCTGTCTCAGCACGCTCCTTAATCTGCTGAACTATTTGACCAACCTCCTCTCCCTTCCCCCCTTTTTTTTGGCTGGCCTTAAGAGGGGTCTGTTAAGGCATGTGGAACTGGGTATTGAACCACAGTCCCCTGCGCCTGACTGGGTTTCCACAAGTAGGCGCTTAAAGAACTGAGGCACCCACAAGCCCCCTAAGAAATCACCACTGTATTCTTTTATTTATTTTGGTACCAGGGATTGAACTCAGGACCTTGTGCTTGCCAGGCAGGTGCTTATGCCACTGAGCTATGGCCCGTAATTTTTAAAACTGATCTCCTTACTGAATACTTTGTAGGAAAACATACAATTCATACATTTAATGATGGCAATACAAGTTTTGAGAAGTTAACTTTTAAAGATTTAAATTAACTCATAAATACCTGACCAGTAACTGACCAATCCACTCTAAGTGCTCAGTGAAAGCAAACCAGCTCACCTTGTGCTCCACTAGTAAATAGTTTTTTAAACAGACGTGCAGCATGTCAAAAGGAACTTCCTAGGACTTCCTGACATTTTTTAGGGTAATTTTTTTCTGAGACTCACAACTATGTAACACAGAAAGAACAAAGAGTATGTAATATGGTTTATTTTTAAAAGCTAGATATTTATTTCACTTAACTTACATATTTTCCCTTCAAGAGGGAAGAGCAAAGACTGCTTTCTGCGCGCTGAGCTGCCTCACTGAACCCTTTCTGCCACCATCGAACACACACATTTCAGGCTCCGCCCCCTCATCAGCGGAGCCCTCATCAGCGCCCTGAGGGCGGCAAGGGCGTAACCGGGCAAACCCACCATCTGCACAGCCCCCAACTGCAAGAGCCGTTGGCTTTATTTAATATTACCACAGCATTAATTTTACTCCATTAACTTATGTCACGTGTCCTTTATTTCAGACTTAACATGCCAAAAGTAAAACACCCGACACAGCAACTCTGACTTTAGTATAAAGTCTTATATTACAAACACATTCTTAAACAATTTCTGTTGCTAAATATACACTTAAGAACAAGAACTAACCAGAAATTTTTCATATTTTAAGAAAAGGAGATCTGCAAACATAATTTTCCTTTTTATAATAATTCCGAAGTGGGCGCATTTCATAAGATTATGGTGCTTTCTGGGCCTGGCAAAGCCTTAGCAAATACTGGATCACATAAAGATAAAAGAAATACCTTCTGTTCTTTTCAGTTCAGCTCATGAGCAGCCCTATGAAGTTTCTGACGTCAGGCTAATATCTGCAATCATCCCCTTCTACCAGAGACCAGGCCTCAAATTATGAACATTAATATACAACACTATATTGGTACAATTGAGCTTTCTTTCATAGTTATTTTATATTCATTACAAATAACACTGGTTTTCTGTGAAATATAGTGAGATACACTTAAGATCATTTGTGTTAAAAATATCTGAAGAAAAAAATCAAGTAATTAGTAAGTTACAAGAAGACATGGGAAACATGAAAGTTATAAAGAAAAAAGTATACATTTTGGGAAGCTTAGCACGACTTGATTTGCATCCAACTGTAGAGGAAAAAGACAACTTCACAAAAATAAAAATACTGCAGATTATTTACAGGAAACACTCCATTTATAATACTCAGTATCTTCTAGGATAATATAAATACAATTATTTCTTGACATTTTGTGCACAGTGTTATAGTTTAACACAGCTGTTTTCTAATCAAAGCAAATTTGCAAGTTTCACTGAATGCATAAAAGTATTTTGGGTCAAGTTTAAAGAGTAAAACTCTGAATACCAGTATTTCAAGGTAATTTCAGATAAAACAAACAACCAAAACCATAACTTTTAGGAAACACAATGTTTCCTGAGGTTCACCCATTTCTCAATCAGGCATGTCGGGAGGAGGTGGGTAGGGGCGGAAGGGACATGACACGGTCACACAGGTAATTCTCTCACAAAATGCCTAGTGCCAACACAGCACGGTGAAGCTTGTGCTAAAGGCAACCAATATGACCACTGGATTGAGTCACAGTTTCAAAAATTTCAAGAAGTATCTTCAGTGGAACAATTCTCAGATCACAACTCAGGCTTGCCTCCTTCACACAATTGTTTCTAGACCCACCACAGCACTTTCTACACTTAATAAACTGGTTAGACAATTTTTTCTTATGGCTTACATTTAAATGCAACATATAGAATAGCTGTATTTTGAGAAAAACAAAGCTGCAAAAATCACTTTAAGAATGCACAAAATCAATTTAAGAACATCTGTTTTCCCCTAGTTTTCATTTCATTCAGAAATACTCCTGGTGTCAACAGGTAACACAAGACAACGCTGATTTGCCAACAGCTCCCTTTCCAAGGGGACAAAAGCAGACACTGATTCCTAGCAGACAACCTTGAGAGCCCAAATCAAATGCATCCCAGGACATCGGTCATGGCACGAGACACCAGGCCAGGGCTGTGGAAAGCTAGGGAAGCTTTCTGCCACCTCCGCACCCAAAAGGGTGCACCTCCCTGCAGGACCTTCCAGGTCCTCTGCTCACTCTGAGGTCTGGAGACCAGAGGGGAATCAGGGCCTGCTAGTTCCTCAGGCAACTGGTGACCCATTCTAAGGAGACTCAGCACCCTGCATGGTAGAGCAGGAAAGAACCCTTTTGTGTCCTCATGCCCAGCAATGAAAATGAAAACCCTTTCCACCTTTTCCTTGTCCTCTGCATCCTCAGGATTCTTAAATCTTTTCTGCTTCTGACTTCATCAGTGTTCTCACGCACGACTCTGCTGGCTTTTCATGCCTTCTTGCTACCTTTGTTGCTATGAATCAGTCAGGTGGAAAAGAACTATCTCATTACTGCTCCGATTATCTGGAGAGTGCTGACGAGCCCAGCCCGAAACCTGTGGGCCTTTCCAGTTTGATTTAATCACATGGAGAACTAGGTTGATCCATTACAGGCAATCTACTGTCGTGGGTATGCATGTCAGTAACACCAGACAGCTTCAAAGTCCACCGAAACCCTTTGCTCAAGCGTCTCTTCCTTCACAGAAAACTTAGGTGTTTCTAGAATGACACAGGAAGCACAAGCCGTCCTTCTCTCCGATGCTATCAATCTACACCATTTTTCCTTTCGTCTGTCTCCCTTCCTCTTGCTTCTTCCATGTGCTCCGACTTTGTACGTCACTAGCAGTTATCACTCAGCTAGAAAAGGACGGTGACTCAAGATCCAGGGTTAGTTTCTCAGCGTTCTGTAGCACAGCAGCACACACAAGTAGAAACTCCTCCTCTCCTACACTGGAGACCTGAGGTCTGAAATGTAGGCACAAGGCAAGCTCCCTCTGAAGCCCTGAGGAAAACTCCTTGTCTCTACAGTTTCTGGAGCCTAGGAGTCCTTCGCTTGTTTGTTTGCTTTCCTCTTCCTGTGGCCTTTGCTTATTTCTCTGTGTCTGCACACAGCCTTCTTCAAAGGAAACCCCTGATCTAGTAGGACTTTCAGTAATTACATCTGCAGAGATCATTTCCAAAGGTCACATTTTAAAATCCCACGTAGACATGGATTGGAAGAGGCACTACTGAAGCTAAGACACATATACACATGAAACTGTTCTTTGGGGATACTATCATGCATTTGAAATTTTAATGCCATGCACTGACTTTCTTCTATCTAATACTGATAATACTATAGTATTTAGCATAGTAATAATATAGTATTATCTACCAGTATAATAATTTTTGCTGGTTCAATCTTGCCAATGTGGTTGGTTCAGTTTCCAAGAGCTTACTGTGAAAGCATCCTGGCATAAGAGGACTAGAAAGTATATGTATTGCTGGGATATAACAGTGAATTTTGTTACATTAAGTGCTCCAATTCATATGATGGCTTGAATATCTCCTGAATTGCAGCAATAGCCATTTTTCATTCGTTTTAAACTGCAGTTTCAAAATTCTTATATTCACATTTATTCTTGCATTTTAGAATTAAATGGAAGTCTATTGATCAAATAACCTATTATTTGACATCTGAAATGAGTCAGAGGGAATGTATATTCTCATTCGAAAATTTGGGACAGAACTAGTAGGACAAATGTTCCCAAATTCTTTGCTCAGTGTTCCAATTACACTTTTCATGTTAATAGAATCAGTAAATGTCATCATGGTGTTTCCATCTGAATATACTTCAGCTTTTTACTAAGGTAAGGACAGCTGTTAACATCACTACATTAACAGACCCTAGAGAAATCTCCACGGGCAGGTTACTTGTCTTCTCGTAATGTCATCTTGCAGTGCTCTATGAGGAGTCCATCACGTTTAGTGTTACAAAATACTGTCAAGGTAAAAAATATTAAGCTTTCCATAATGATATCCATTTTTTTTCTAATTGCATACGTAGATACATACAGGTAGACATGATCAAACCCAACCTTAAGTATCGACTGTTGAACAACAAAGACTTTTCCCTAACAAAAGAGCAAAAATGCCTTTTATTTGTGTATCACTGAACCTGAGACAGACTACAGAGTGTAGCTTAGACAGGCTGGGAAGAGAGGCCCAGCAAGATCCCAGAAAGGACCTAGCATCAGCTCCAGGACCTTGGATGTGAAGTTCTTGCAAACTCTGGTGTGTTGTGAGTGGCACAAAAGGACACGGCACACGGAAGAGCTCATCTCAACAGCCCGCTCTGTGTCCCCCAGAGTAAACTTCAATTCTTGCTTTTAACTTTTCCTCTCTTATGTTTGGTTCACTCTGGAGAGCCAATTTCTTCCTCACCTTCTACCTTCACTTTTCAAATAAACTTTGCTACTGGTTTTGCTTGCCTTATTTGGTTTATTGTAGCAGATGAGAAAGACCTGAAAACTATTTGGCAAGCCATTTCTAACCGGAGCTACCCAATCACAAGCCTTCTGATTTACTTTAATTCTGCATTTACACAAAAATGTTGTAATAAAATAACTGTACACTACTTGCTACAAATATAGATATTTAAAGTGATTTTACATATTCTAATGTAGGAGTTTCACGCTCTAAACTGGGAATGAACACATGATAATTCCTCACCAGTTGTCTCAATAAACAATTCCATCTGTTTCCTTTAGTCTTAGACTATTGTATCATAAGAAGTTAATATAAAGGAATGAACTGAAGATACACTAATCCCCTTAATTTTTCTACC
The DNA here is from genome assembly GCA_004027915.1 of Capromys pilorides. Taxonomy (NCBI): domain Eukaryota; kingdom Metazoa; phylum Chordata; class Mammalia; order Rodentia; family Capromyidae; genus Capromys; species Capromys pilorides. The sequence continues at coordinate 14,897 of PVKN010022573.1, forward strand.
AATTTACTAATGGCACAGAACCAAAATAATTACTGATACACTGCTTTTTTGCCATTAACATTAACACTAATTGTAAATCAATTGCACTGTGCACTAAGGCATTTTCAGCATTGCATCAATTGTTAAAACCAACATTAAAAGATTCTTGGGACCTGCTTTCCTCTATGGTTAGCTTTGCTGCTTAAAGGAAAACCACTGTTACATCATT
>PVKN010022574.1:0-15091 GCA_004027915.1 Capromys pilorides
ATCTCGGGGCAAAGAGCAGCCCCTGGGAGCTTGGGGGACCCTGGAATCAGGTGAGGGCGGAGACCACGGCCTCCCCTGCTCTGTGCAGCACGGGTTGGGTGCCCCTCCTGCCCGTGTCACCGCCATGCCAGGCCTGGCTGGGAACCAGGAAACCCTCACCGCCGCTGGCAGTGGGGCTCTGTGACGCACTGCACAGAAGCAGTGCGGTGGATGCCAGCGCTGTTTGCATCAGGAAGGTAGCTCTTTGTGAGGCAGCCGGGGCTGTACTGAGGGGCAGTTGAGTCCCCGCCTGAGCGGGCTGCGCCCCCAGAGCTCCAGCTCTGCCGAGGCTCTTTTTTCTTCTCTTTTTAACTTTACTGGTGCCTGAACCTGGGCCTTCCACAGGCCAGGCGAGTGCCCTGCTACTGAACTATAGCCACGCCCCTTTTTATTCTGAGACAGGATCTCCCAAGCGTCCTGCCTCAGCCTCCCGAGTAGCTGGGATCAGCGGGTTGCACCACCAGGCCCAGTCCCAGCTCTGCTCCTCTGTGTGCGACCCTGGTCCAGTCGTGTAATGCCTGTGCCACAGACTCCTCATGTGCAAAGTTGAGGTGATAACTATAGGACCAATTCCTTAGGGTTATTTTAAGAATTAATCTATCGAGCGCTTGTGGAGGTCATAGCGTGAGCTCAGGAAGTGTTAGTAAAGGCGTAATTGTTGCTGTAGTATAGAATAATTATAGTGTTACTGCTGTTCAGATCCTGGCTTGGGGAGGCTGGACTGGAACTCCTGTAACTCTCCAAGAACCTCAGGGGTCTCACAGAATGCCTCCATGTTACCAGGTGGCTGCTACTGCTCCGGCCAGTAAGTCTGCCTTTCAGTATAAAAGGGGGTGACAGGACAAAGCCAGGTTTTCTTAAAGAGCACTCTCCCAGCTTTTTTTTTTTTTATATCTCACTGAGTTTTTCTTTATATCTCACTGAACAGGGTCACATGGGGAACCTTTACCGCAAGGCAGGCTGGGAAATCATGCTTTTGAAAGCAGGACTCTGCTTTGTTAGAATAAGAAGATGGGGCACAGAAGGGCAGCGACTGCCTTCCTGTTGCTGAGTTTGATGGTCCTGAGAGGGCACCCTGCACCCCCTGCCCTTGGGAAAGAGGATCCTGGGAGCCCCAGCCCTGGCCGACCTGCTGGGCAGGTTGCCCTGGGGCAGCGCCTTTGGTGGCTGCCAGCGTGGCTTCCCCAGCAGGCAGAGAGCTCTGCTGAGTCTGGAGCTTTTGGGGACCTACTTTTAAACCTCTTCCCACCCTGCTCAGTGTCCTAGCATGCGCTGGCTTCCTGGCACCGGTAGGAAGGTACACAGTCACTCTTAGCGCTTCTGTCCTTAGGCACGGGCCAGAGTGGTTTCTCCGGAGGGGGCAGCTCCTCCCTGTGCAGCCCTCCTGCCCTTGGGGTCTGTGCTGGGTGGGCGCTTCATAGACGCCCTTTCTCTTTTCTTCGTCTTGGGCTGTGTGGACCATGTCCCCCAGAGGGCTTTGCACAGAGTGGCTGCAGGGGGCCCTGCGCTATCCAGTGCCTTCGCCAGAGCCCTGTGTGCGCCCTGGCTTGTTCCTTGTGTTTCACAGTGGTCACCCTGAGGCAGCCTCCTGCCTGTCCCAGTGGCCGCCGTGGGGCACAGCGCAGCCGCAGGCCAGAGCCCAGGCCCTGTGCTCCCGCTGAGAGGAGCCGTGCTGCACACATCAGAACCTTTAGGTTCTCCCGAGGGTGCTGTGTCAGGAAGACCCAGAGAGGGTACCAAGGGCGCTGGTGTAGGGAGGACCCAGAGAGGGTCAGCCACCTGTCCACCATCACAGAGCAGGAGCGCGGCCCTGGGAGACAGAAACCAGAGCCTTCCCACTCCAGGTCCCTGTTGCTGAGGAAAGCGGGCCGTCCAGAGGGGACGGTGAGCGGTGGAGGACGCTTTGCTGGGTCCCACACGGCGGGCAGCATGCAAGGCACATTTCCACGCCTTACGCTTTGTGCTCGCCAGGCAAGCGCTCTCCACGGAGCCCCACCCTCAGTCCCCACATCTGTCTTGCTTGTTCGCATGTCCCCTGTTTCACAGTTGAGGCCAGGGAGGGGGCAAGGCCTGGGGCTGAAATCGGGGCTTGGGCTCGCTGCGCCTGTGGCTCTGGTCCCCTACAGCGCCCGGCTTCCATGCCCACCTGGGCCAGGTACACTGTGTAAGCTCTAAGCCTCTTGCTCTGCTTTCCGCAGAGTTGATTTTCCAGCCTGGTCTCCTAACGCTCAAGCTGCTGCAGGTGCCACACCTGTGTCCCACTGTCCCAGCTCCCACTCGATTGTTCTGTGCCTGTTGGGAGGGGTGGGGCCTCTGCTGTAAGACACCTGCTGGGGAGGCACTCAGAGGACAGATGCCTCCAAGAGCCCCAGGCCCTGGCCTCGCCTCAGTCCAGCTCAGGACAGCTCGCAGCTGTCCCCTTCGAGGTGCTCCAGCAAATCCACCCGTGAGGCCACCCAGTGGCCTAGTGCCAGCATCCCCGGAGCATAGGAGTAGGGCTGCTGGAAACACAGCACGCCCAGTTACATTTGAATTTTAGATAAGCTTGCGTCTCCAATCTAAATATTTCCATGTATTGAAGAGCATGCACTCCTGCTAAAAATGGTCTTGTTTATCGGAGCTCACGTTTCACTACGCATCTTGGACTTCCGTTGTTTTGTTTTGCTAAATCTGGCAACCTCAGTGGCCGGCACCCATGCGGTGCGTATGACAGCCGCCCTGGAGAAGTGACACTGGTCATGCTGATGTCCCTTAGTTATTGCAGACTGATCAGGTCTGCAGTCTCCCAAGTGAGTGTGAGATGAAAACTAAATAAAAAGAGGCAAATGGAAGAATTTCAGGGCTCTGGGAGGATCAAAGCCCTCTCGCAGAACTTGAGGTTCTGTCGAACTAAGACCAGGAACCTTCTCTGGGCGCCCTGTATTAATTTAATTATCAGAACAAGGAAGGGGAGTACACAAGAAGGGCATGAGTCGCTCAAGGGCTTCTCCAGGTTTTGAGCTGATCCACCCGAGAGAGGTGCCTAAGCCTACAGTCTTTATCTAGGTGAGGGTGGGCCAGGCGCCCTTGGCTATTAAACTGTGTTACCTCCAAGGCTGTTCCCACTTCACCCTCCATGACGGGCCTCAGTAGAGATCAGGGGCTCACAGCAGCTCCCTTGCTATGAGTCTGCTGCCCATCTCCAGGCAAGGGGCCCAGGCCTTGGAGCCACAGACTCAGAAGTGGACACCTAAAGCCAACTGGTTAAATTAAGTAATGCTCAGAACGGCTTTGTTTTTGGTCGCCATCAATGCACAGGGTCACAAGGAGGCCCTGACCAGGAAGCCCTTCCTCACAGAAAATAGTGAATGACCGCAGTCGCCTCCTCAGGGTGATCTGAGGGAGCGTAGAAGCCTGCTCTCTAAGCAAAACTAAACAAACAGAAGCGGCGCCACTGTACCTGTCTTCTGTCTGCATGGTAATGTTGTGCATACGTGGACGCAGTCACACTTGGTCATAAAATAGCTGCTCGGTGACAGTGGGAACAGTGGAACACACTAGCAGGAGAGGCAGCTGGAAAGGATTGGTGTAGGGGAGAAACTTCCAGAGTCCTGCTAGAGATGGCAAGCCAGAACAGAAGCACCGAGGGGTGACCAGGTGACAACCTCTTAAAACGTGACCTCTCCAGCCGCCCGCTTGCTCCTCCTCACAGTAGTAGCCCCAAGTATTGAAGCTCACGACCCTCTTTTTTTTTTTTGAGACAGGGTCTCGCTATGCAGTTCAGGCTGGCCTTGAGCTCACTTTGTAGCCCAGGCTGGTCTGGAACTCATACCGATGCTCCTGCCTCAGCCTCCCAAGTGCTGCGATTACCCTCTGCCTTTCCAGCTTCCGGGTCTTTGCTCCTGCTGTTCCCTCTCCCTTCCTTCGAGGGCAGCCTAGTGTGCCGGAGTGGGGCGCTCTCCGTGCGTTCTGTTGATGCTCACGCACTTCTGCTTCTTCCTGGCAGCCCTTCTGGGTGTCCCTTCTGCTCTGGGCCTGGCTCGGAGGTCCCTATCAGGGCAGATGGGGAGGCCCCAAGGCAGACTTTCTATTTTGCAGATCAGCTGAGAGGCTTGGGGATGGGCCCCACGCTGTACTGAAGGCGGGGGGGCAGTCTGGTGCATACCCCAGGGCCTGAAGACTCCAGGCTCTCCTAGGCTTATCTCTGGCAACCTGCTGGATGCAGGGCGAGATTCATGACTGCAGACTCCTCTGCCACGGCACCACATCCATCTCCTGCAGGGAAGCTGGCTAGGAGCAGGCCCCTTGGGCTGTGTGCTCCATGCGCAGTATGTCTCACAGCGCAGTAGCCCCGGTGTGCACCAGCCCCTCTGGAGTCTGCCGGGCCTCAGTCAGATCTGCCTTGGACAGATGACTGCCTGCCTCTGCTTAATCTCTCCGAGCCTCAATGTCCTAGTTGGGAAACAGAGGCTGTGATCATACTTGGTTCAGGTTCCAGGCAACAAATGAAACCATTCGTTCGTTCATTCATTCGATACTGGGAATCCAACTCATGACCTTGTGCTTGCCAGGCTGTCGCTGTGCCACTGAGCTACATCCCTAACCCCAAGAGATGCTTTTAAAGCATAACCTGGCGTGCTGCCAGCTGGTGGTGACATCGCTAGCTCCTAAGTCAGTGGCCATCAGGGCAGTGATGGCGGTAGCATCCTTAGGCATGTGGTGGGCTGGGTGTGGCAACAGATGTGCTCTGAGGGCAGGGTCAGCCTGGGGCGGGGACGAGGACATTGTTCCTGTAATCGGGGACAGCCGGAGCTCCTTAGCACTGTCCCCGAGATAAGGCAGCGAGCAGAGCAGCATCCTCTAACCGTGTGCCCTTCTCCACAGTGCTCCTGCGTGAAGAGGTGTCCCGGCTCCAGGAGGAAGTGCACCTTCTCCGGCAGATGAAGGAGATGCTGGCCAAGGACCTGGAGGAGTCGCAGGGCAGCAAGGCCTCCGAGGTCCTCTCAGCCACCGAGCTCAGGGTGCAGCTGGTGCAGAAGGAGCAGGAGCTGGCCAGAGCCAAAGAGGCCTTACAGGGTGAGTGACAGGCGGCGCCGTTCCCACCTGGGCACCTGCCGAGCCTGGCCCTTCTTTGGGTGGGGTCCTGCCTTCCTTGGCTGGGAGGTAGATCTGGACCTCCAGGTGCTGTCCATCATGGCGACACAGGAGGGCTTCCCTCCAGGCCATAGGTGGCGGCTGGGCATCGCCGCCAGCGCAGGATGCTGATGTGGTCCCTGTCTCCCTGCAGTCTTGGTTGCTCTCCTCCTACATGGCTGCTCTCTGGTGCCACAGTGGGCTCCAGGGACAGAAGGGACCACGTTGTGTGACCAGCGCAGCCTCCCTCTGGGCTGTGCAGCGCCCAACCCTGGGCTTGGGGGAGGACTTGGAAGACAATGTGTTGTGGATACCCAGGTGGCCTCTCAACCAGCTGGGCCATGGCCCGTGACCACTGTGTGCATAGAAACCTCTTTAGCAACAGAAGCCAGTGGGTTGTAGATCGGCCCGGTTCCCTATCACACTTGGGACCCCACACCCCTCAGCTTTCTCTCCCTCTCTCCCTCTCTCCCTCTCTCCCTCTCTCCCTGTCTCGCTGCATACTCTTGGAGACTCGGGGAAGGTCTCGGGTTGTTTGAGCTGGGCCAGAGCCGTTGTCTGAGCCTCCAGCCGGCAGCATGCTTGGAGAACCTGGACATGAACGCTCTGGGGAGAAAAGAGCCTGGGAGGCCTGTGTTGGTGCTCACAAGCCTCTTCATGTCTTTGCTTCTCCTGAAGAAAAAAACAAAAAACACAAAGCAGTGAACATTGGCAACCTGTTTCCACTTACCATTTACAGCATCTACTCTGAAATATCTTTTCTGTTACCCAAGCCGGTTCACACTCTTACTAGATGAGACCTCAAAATGTTGGCTAAAGAATCAGACTCTTGGCGGGCAGACGTGGTAGCAGAAGCCTGTAATCCCAGCACTTGGGAGGCTGAGGCAAGAGGGTTGTTGCAAGTTGAAGACCAGCCTGAGCTCGAGCGCACTCAAGGCCAGCCTGAACTGCACAGCAGGACCCTGTCTCAAAAAGCAAAAAAAAAAAAAAAAAAGTCGGACTCTCCTTTACCCCGCCCACAGAGCATATGTCACACTGGTCAGGGTCTGTGTCCTGAGATTGCCCTTGGCCAGAGCTTGACCATGGATGGCTCTGCCTCCCTGCAGGGGCCCTGGGAAGCCCTGTTTCTAGCTGACTGGTCATGGGGCGGGGGGAGGGGCTGCATCTTGAATGCGGAGTATAGTGGGGAATAAACACAGCTGGCAGTGAGACAGCCCTGTCACAGCGGGGGTCCCCTCCCCTGAGGTGGTCCGCGTAGCTGGCCATGGAGGCAGGCAGTGCAGTGCCCCACTCACCCGCCCCAGGAAATTAGGGACACTGTCATTCAGGATAAGATAGGCCCAGCTCCTCAGCCTGTTTGATGAGGATTCTTCTCAGCAGTATATGTGTCTCGCAAAGACAGGTGGACCCTCCTCTCCTGTTGGACATTTGTTTCCGGTGGGTCCCCTGGGTAGGTGCAGGCCGGAATAGCCCAGATGACCCTGTACGTTGGGGAGGTCCTTTTGCAAAGATGCATGCTTTTCCTCTGTGCAGCCCTCCTTCCTTCCCAGCGGGTCCCTGGGAGCTTCCTTTCGATCTCAGTTTCAGATACTTTGAACCTCTGTTCCCCATGGGGCCTATCACCAGCCTAGGGTGGGCAGCCGATGTCTGTGGCTCTCCTGTGGCCCTGGAACCAGTACAGGAGGCGACCAAAGCTCGTCTCGACCTCCTTTCTTAGAACCTAGTCCAGGGACAGGCCTGGCTTCCCTGTGATACCGGGAGACAAAACTGATCCCGGGTGGTGACCTCCAGACGATATGGGGGAAAAATGATCCCTCACCCTGAAAAGTACCTGGGACGAGTGCGTGTTCTCTAAACCTGAGGGATAAATTTTAGGAACAAATGGAGGTTATGAACAGAATACATTTACTAGGGGAAAAAAAGCTCCGGTCCGAGAGAGGGACAGGAGGGGGGCCCCAGCAGGTGGTCCCTGTGAAGCTGTCTCTTCCAGGGACTTTTATAGAGTAAAAACATGTGGTGAGGCAGGTCTAAGGTGGTAGAGAACATAGGAACTCACTTAGGTGGGCAAAAGGTGGGACAAAGCTATGGTCAACCAATAAGATTACAAGAACCATTGCTCAGGTAAAATTGGTTAAATCCAGGACCAAATGAGGAAGTGAGTCACATAGCAAGCAGGACAGGGTCTCTTCCCGTTGGATGTTGAGTGAGTGACTCATTTGGGCTCTTTCAAGGTGACTGATACCTATTTATAATATCAATCCCTGAGGCTCATCCCTAGGGAAGTATATAGCTGCATTTGCTTCCTCTTTTGTCTTGAGGTGTGGCCCACAGCGGGGAGCGTTTGTCTCTTCCAAGTTGCAGAGTCACCTGGTCTTCCATCTTGTCTCCTTGAGGGCCTGGCCCTGTCTGACTGCCTATAATATTTCCATCTAATTCAGCCACCTACAACACCCGTGCCTGGCCATGATCAGAATTCCACTCCTGGGACTGAGAGGAAGAGGTCAGGAACCCCAGCTCTGGTCACTCCCTCCTCAGCCCCTCAGACATCATCCGGGCTCCTACAGGTGTCACTTTCCAGATCTGAGTGATGGGGCAGGAATGGTGACTTCCAGGGGGAGTGAGATCTAAGCAAGGCCGTGCGTGGGAAGGGCGCAGCCTGGCCTGAGGGGTCAGCAACCGCGTGTAAGTCCGGGATGCACTCAAGGCATTCTTCGCATTCCGGAAACCAATCTATAGCACTGAACTTCATACCCTAGGCATTCTCCTCTGCACAGGTACCTATGGCAACGTTTAGCTTATGAATCAGGCCCAGTGAGAGAGTAACAGTAATAATGACTAATAAAACTGAGCAATTATGATAATGTGCTGTACTGAAAGTTACTTAATACTCGGGTGCTAGTTCTAGAAATTTTCATGTGGTATTTTCAGCCTGGGGTTGACACCGAGCGGGTAAAAGCACAGAATTCGAATCTGTGGTAAGGGGGGAGTTCCTGGGCGGACCCTTCTTTCCAGGTGCTGCCCGCCTACTGTTCTGATCCACTGGTGCATCCTTCATAGGAACCACAGTGTGGGCGTGAAGGACTGAATGGCAACGCGACACTTGCACTAAACACATTACCATGTGCCCCAGCCCTGCTAGGAGCTGTTAGCCCCTGGTCACAGATTGAGATGCCTAAATAAGGGTCAGGAAGGTGAGGTGGCTTGGGGGCGGTCACAGAGCTAATTAGCAGCCGCAGAGCTTTTCTACTGTGTAGGCACAGCGCGTCATACCTCCGGTGTCACTGGAAATGAAGTTGACCTGCATGCGGGGGACCAAGGACGCGTGAAGTTCAGTCGGGGGAGGGGCAGGCTCCAGAGTCAGACCTCGACTGAAATCCCTGCTCTGTCATTTTCTAGCTGCCTGACCTTTGATAAATTACGCAGCCTCCCGGAAACACCCATAGCTCCTTTGCTGAGGATAATAATAGCTGGGTGTCTTGCTTTTGGGGCCAATAATAGTAGCAGCTTCCTACTCTATGGAGATTAAATGAGATATAAAGCACTTGACCCCATGTCCAGGATTTCCTGAGGATCCGAGGGGCGGGGCTCCTTGGATCTACCTGGAAATGTTAGTTGCCTGATTCCCAGTAGTGGTGGCCCAGACCTGTGACGCCTTCTGAGCTCTTCTCTCCACTTGAGGATGCCCCTGTAGGGCCCTAAAGTGGGCACCTCCAGCCACCCTGAGCCTCCTGCCTGAAATCGTCCGCAGTCACACACGAGGCGCTGCCCCGCACGCAGTGTGTAAACTGCAGACAGATGCGTGCAGGAGGAGGCGGGGGCCCAAGGAGGGATTTAAATGTTGTCATGAGGAGAATGAGGATGACTGCACACGCAGAGGAGGTGGCAGATGCCGGGCGACACTCGTTACCAGCCAGCGTCCCCGTGGTAGGAAAAAGCAGAGGCTTCCACTCGGGCAGGTCCCCTTCTGCCTGCCCACCCTGTTGCTGCGGTTTGGATGTGACCCCATTTTCTGCCACGTGAGCGGATTAGGAACCCAGGCAGACACCTGAGATGCAGTCCGGTGCCGACATCAAAGCGATTAAGAGAATGGAGCAGGGGCGAAACGGAGGCTTAGAGGCCCTCTTTGTTCCTTGAGCGTGGGACTATTTGCTTGAGGAGTGCAGGCCCTGAGCTTAGCAGCAAAAGCTCTGGTGGAAAGGGCTGGCGGGATAGCTCAGCAGACAAAGCGCCCGCTTTAGCAAGTGCTGGGACCAGGGTTTGATTCTGGGTCCTCCATACTATGCTCAGTCCCCCGGGGGCGCACTGGCGCTAGAGAGGCTGCAAACAAGAGGATCACCATGAGTTCAGGCTGTGTAGTGAGACCCTCTACCAAATACACAAAATGAGAAAAATAAATTTTAAAAAGCCCTGACGGATTAGGAGGAAACAGAGCCTCCCAGGTGCGAGCGCGGCCCAGGTCCCTGCGTGGCCCCGCCCCATGCGTGGTGGAGCTTGCGGCTCTCGCCCGAGTGGGTGCGGGGTGGGTGCGGACTGATCGCTCCAGGCCTCCTGGCTTTTATGGTCGGTCGGCCGTTGAATCACCATGTCGCAGAAATCACAGGGATGGAAATTTGCTTCTTTCATTTGTTAATCTCCTAACCGCATGTTGAACATGTTGAGCATTTCCCCACAACAATAAATATTCCTCGAAAACATAATTTTAATGACTACATAATGTCCTACCAAATGGAGATGTCCAAATTTATGTGGCCATTTCCCCGTTATTGGACATTTAAGTCGTTCGCACTGTTTTTTCTGTCTCTTTCTTTTCTGCCCTTATATAACAGGATAATAAAGATGGACCTATTTGTTTCCTGAAGGCAGAATTTCTCAAGCTTTTGGCTCTGTGAACCGCTTTAAATGCTTCTGAAATGCAAGAGCCCAGTTTTAGTTTCCACGGCTTAAATCTATTGCTACTGACTATTCTAGAAATTAAAAACAAAAAAAAATCAAAACCATCACAATTTTTTTTTTCCGGACCTGAGGATTGAACTCAGGACCTTGCACTTGCCAGGCAGGCACTTGTGCCCCTGAGCTATCTCCCGGCATGAATTTATTTTTGAAGTGGTGATAATAACCCCATTCTGTGCTAGCATAAAAAAAAAATAATAATGGGGGAATTAAAGCGCCAGTATAGGCAGACACAGCAGCTGGAGGTTCGATCCCTGGCATGCTCTGCCGGCCCCCATGCTGGGATGGCAGTTGAGACTGGGCATGGTAGCCCACGCCTGTAATCCCAGTGCTTGGAAGGCTGAACACAGGTGGATCACTACGTGTGCGATCTAGACCCTGTACTAAAAATACAAAAAAAAAAAAAAGTAACTATTTTCAAACAAGATTTGAGCAAGGAGCCGCTTTCATTTTTTTTATTTTTTATTTTCATTCTTTTGTAAAACTGCCTGATGCCTGGGAGCAGCCTGCCGCCCCCTCTCTGCTGCCTCAGTCTGTCGTGGTTTGTTGTTTTAGTTAAAAATTAGGCATCACAGATATGCAGTTGGAAAACAGAGAAGTGTATTAATTGCCTTATTACATAATTGTGGATATTCTCTTTAGATACTCTGCTAAAACTCACAGTGTGGCATATCTCTTGAAAGCTTACTGTAATGTAGAACCAAGACTTTGGCCTGTGAACTCTGCAGCCTCAATTGCCATCTCAACGAGCCCCTGGGGGCAGGGCCAGCACAGCAAGCTGGAGATGGAACCCCAGTCCCTGTGTCTGCCTAAGCAGGCACTTTAGTCTGCTGGGTTCTCTGGCTATCCCTGTTTGTATTCTAGTACTAGGAATTGAACTCAGGACCTTGTGCTTGCCAGGCAGGCACTGTGATGCTGAGCTATATCCCTGACCCTAGAGAAGCTTTTGAAGTTTGCCAGCATTCAGATGTTTTGCTTGAACGTCCAAGTTTTGTCATTGGCAGTGGATACTGTTGTTGTTTTCGTACAGGTAAGAGACACTTACAACTCATTTGTGAGTGGGGGTCATCGGTGTCCAGACCCCAGAGTGACAGAGGAGCCTTTCCTTCAGGCGCAGAGGGCTTCCACCGGCAGTGACTAGGTTAGCTCGCAACTCCGCCGTGCCAGTGCCTCTCCTGCAGATGGCCAGCTGGGTCAAGCTCTAATATAATTAATGATTTTTACTACCTCATTAATCCCGTCCTTTACATTCTTAAGTGTTAAGGATTGAACCCAGTGTCTCGCATGTGCTAAGAACAACTCTACTATTCAGCCACACATCCGCTCCTATCAGAGTCTGAAGCTAAGCTGTGGGTTTTATGAAGTAATAAAGGCGCCATGCAAAAACAGTGACAAAAAACAATGGCTACTGATGTCTCTGTGAATTCTATGGAGGCGTCGCATTTTACCCACCATTGCTTTTGTACCAACCTTGAAATAATACATAGAGATTTTTTTTTTTTTTTTAATGTTCTTGGTACAGGGTCTCATATACAGCTTGGACTCACAGGGATCCTCCTATTTTCAGCCTCGCCAGCACTGAGATTACAGGTATGTGCCACCACACCAGGACTCGGTGGCCGGTCAGCGTGCCCAGGGGTAGGCACAGCTTGTCATGTAGTGCTGGGGATCAAACCCTGGTCCCCGCGCTTGCCTAAGCAGGCGCGTAGTCCACTGAGCTAACTCGCCAGCCCACAGGGATCTTTTAAAGAGGCAGATAACATTATGACCTTTTTTCTTTTAATTAATTAGTTGGTACAAGGTCTCCCTACACAGCTCAGACTCATAGTGATCCTCCTGTCTCAGCCTCCCCAGCACTGGGATTACAGGCATGCGTCACTACACCTGATCCCCCCACCCTCACCCACACAGCATGTGGTACTGGGGATCAAACCCTGAGTCCTTGCGCTTGCCAGGCAGGTGCTTAGACCGCCCAGCTGTCTCCCTGGCCCCAGCATAATCTTCTTGTGAGGATAATTTTCTTCATGCATCCCTGAGTGACCCTGGTGGTGCCAGCAGCGTCTGGCCTTTTTGAACACATCTTTAATGCTAGAACTTGAACTCATTTTATCTCCATGACAACCCTGAGGCTGTGAGTGCATCAGGTCCCCCTCAAGGAGTGACCCATGTGGGCCACATGGTGCAGACACATGCAGGGTGTGGAGGAGAAGAGAAACTGTGGCTTAATAACGTCACCTGCAGATGCATAAGTTAGGGTATGAGAGGGGTGACCAAGGGAAGATGAGGCCTGAGGGACCTCATGGGGAAGGCACAGGAAACCAGGTCGAGGACAAACCTCCCGGCCAGTGGTTCTCAGCCACACAATAGAAGGCAGGCAGAGACCTCGAGTGTCCGCTCTGTAGCAGGATTAAGGACCCCGCCTCTGCCTCAGGTGAGTCCCCCACCCGGGCCAGCCTCACGGGAGGAACCACAGGTTCACTGCAAGCCTCCCTGTGCAGGCCCTGTTCTCCATCTGTGGTTCTGAGACCTCCACGCCCTGTGCGGAGCCTGTGGATACGCCCAGGAGCTTTGACATCCCGGGGGCAGATCGGTTGCCTGGTGATTCATTTCCTTTTGTTTTTAATGTGGCCCCTGGAGCTGAGAACGCGTGTCCAAGGCACGGGACTCCCGCTGTCACATATCCTGGGCTGTAGGTAGTGACCCAAGCCCCGGCGTTCTGACAGGCCCTGCTGGTGGCCTGTTGTCCTCAGGCTCTGGCTGCCATTGCAGAGGTAACCAGGCCTGCAGACGAGGCAGCAGTGGGCCACCTGAGTGCTCATGAATAGCGTGGGGCAGCCTGGTCACCGCGGCAGCGCTGTGTGGGCTTGAAAAGCTTCCTGGTGCTTCCTGCCCCCCCCCACCTCCACGCTCTATTCTTCGTTTCATTCCTTTCCTCAGAGACTTGTTGCCCTGGGCTGAATCTGCAGGCTCGTCTTCAGGGATTCATAGTCTTGTATGTTCTCTAGGTCCCCTGGTGGCCCTGGGGGCTGCTACAGGGACCCATGTAGCGCCTGCCCTCTGTCCCAAGCCTTGATGTGCAAGATTCTTAGCTGGTAGATCTCAGAACTCAGCTCATACTTCCAGAAAAGAGCCTTTATCTCTGTAGACTTCCTACACCATCACCTCCCCTTCAGCCTTGTTAACGGGTCCCACGTGGGGTCCAGGGGACCAGCGTCTTTTCTGTGGCAGCTGCCAGCGGGCACGGTTCTCCCACAGCCTAAACCCTGGCAGCTTCACACTGTGCTTGGATTCCCAAAAGGGTACATATCCTACTGTGCAGGTAAAAACTACCAGCCATCGCCATGTAATTTTAGAGTTGCTTTTTATAGAAAGGTGGCAGAGGTGGTATCGAGTTTTCCCACTTACGACCCTTAACATCTTCACTTACGTTGCACGTTGCACGGAGGCTTTCAAAGCCATTGCTGGCACCACGTTCCCTGTGCCTCCTTGGCCTAAGGAGGTCACGTGACCAGCCGCAAGCACCAACTCCACAGAACCAGGTCCCAGTCCGGATCCTTCCGGGAAGAGGTTATTCCACACTGAATCCTTCTTAGAGCCTGCCCTAGCATCCGGGTTCTTTTACCTGACAGTCCACACACTGCAGCATTTCACTCTTTATGTGAAAGTGTGTTTTTTTGTTCCTTTTTAATTTTTGGTTGACATATAATTGTCCGTGTTGAAAGGGTGCAATGTGGTGTTTTGGTTCCCAAGTACCTTGCATGGTGAGCGTCTCCTTGAACTTCTTTTTGGTGAAAAGATTCAAAATCTTCTCATGGTTATTTTGTTCATCGCTATTCACTGTGGTCGCCCTGCTGGGCCCCGGAACACCAGCAGTCAGCCCTGCTGCCTAGCTACACTGTACCTGATCAACCTGTCCCCGTGGGATCTGTTGATCCTCCTGCCGCCTACCCCTGCCCACGCCCCGGTAGCCATTCCGATCCTCTGTGCGGTCTGCTCCTTTGCTTTCCACATCCCAGTGTGCTCAGGCTCATGTTCGTACCCAAGGGATGGATAACCTCACTCCTTCCTGCGGTTTCTCATAGGGTCCTGGACCCTCTGTGATTGAACAAGCGGTCCCATCCCCTTGCACCCACCTCACCCCTCTCTCACCTCCCTTTCCAGGCCAGAGTCCTCTGCAGGCTCCCCACCAGGACCCTTCCAGCTTCTGCTTTAACACTGGAGATCTCGTCTGGTTCTTAGTAGATCCCCGGATGTAGAAAGGTTTTGATGATGGAAATTTCCCTTTGTGCTGAGAACAACCAGAACATTGGATTGCTTGAAGATAAACAGACCTCCTCGAGGACTTAGGCACATAATTATTGGGTGGGGGGCATTTACCAGATCCCCTCCATGCTTCCCTTTGGGGCGCTGAGGGAACTTGTACCCATTTTGTAGTTAGGACAACTGAGGTGTGAGCACCTTGCTGGGACACGTTGACCAATAATCCCTGCAGCCACGTGTGCTTGGCCGCTTGCTACCTTAGCCATTCATGCTCACAGCAACCTTATTTACTGGCTAACATTTGCTGGCCTCCGTTTCCCCTCTGCAGAATGAGAACAAAGGAGGATAAGGACTTTTGCTAAGGTCTCTTGGTAGAAGGCTCTGGGCCAACAGTTGCTCCCCTGCGAGTCTGTTCTCTGTCCTTCAAAGATACTGAACAGATGCTGCTTAGACCCTTGCAGTCTTTGGGGTCATCACAGCAGGAAGGAGGAAGGCAACAGGCCAAGAGCATGTCTGGATTGGGGTGACCCCTGTCCCGCAGAGGCCACTGGGGGAGCCAAACCTTCTTGGTTCATTCCTTACCTTTGCTCCGGAAGCCATCCCAATGGATCAAGGCTGCAGGGCTGTCCTGCCAGCCGTGACCTCGGCAAACTTCTGTCCCTGCCCACTCCCAGCCGTACCCTCCCCTCTACAGTTCAGCAAGCACCCTCCTGCCCCAGGACTGCTGCAC
>PVKN010022575.1:0-15102 GCA_004027915.1 Capromys pilorides
CACATTTAGTCTTTCCTTTACATTTAGCCTTCTCTTATGGAGGAATTTATCCATATTTTCTTATTTATGTAAGCTTAAATTTTTACATTTAAATCTCTGATTTATTTGAAATTTATTCTTGTGTGTGCTATAATATATATGTGTAATTATATATATGTAATTATATATATATATATATATATATATATATATATATGTATATGTTTGTTCCAAACAGCCTTACAGTTGTCTTAGTTACCTTTTTCATGGCTGAGACAAATGTCTCTCACCAAAAGTTATAGAGGAAAGATTTATTTGGGCTCACAGTTTTTATACGTTTCATTTCATAGTAGCGCAGCTCCCAGGCAGAGAGCCTTGGCAGAGGGGTGGAGGAGAGAAGAAACCGCTCATGGAAGGCAGGAGGCAGTACAGCACCGAAGGAGTAGAGAAGCAGCCCCGAGCAAGTGGCAAGCAGCAGTGACCAGCACCAAGCAGCCTCCTCATGTCCCTGAGATTCCACTCAGGCTGCAGGCCCCTGGGGCAGGTAGCACTCTTGTCTGGGGTGGACTTTTCCATTTTCCACATCCCGAACCATGCCAAACCAATAGTGGAATAATTTAGTAATCACACACCCTTGATTCAGCATCACTTTAGATCCAGTCACCTCTGAAAAGCCTCACTGAAGACTGCGTGATGCATTGGGGCACATCTAGACATGAACCCTAACAACAGTTATTCCGTACCACTTACTAAAAAGTCCATCTTTCTCTCCATAACTTAGCATGTCGTTTCTATTATATGCTACATTTCCATCTGTACTTTGATCTGTTTCCGAACCTTTTATTCTATTGTCCATCTATCCATGTGGCAGTATCAGAATATTTTACTTATAAGGCTTTATTTTATATTTTAATGTCTGGTCCCATCTTTCTTTTATATGTTTTCTTGACTAATCTTACATGATGTTCTTCCATATGAGCTTTAACAACTTAGCTAGTTCCTTAAAAAGTTGTTAGTATTTTCATTGAGATTTAATTGGGTGTATATATGAAGTTTGAGAGAACAGACCTCTTTATGATGTTGAGTCTTCCTGCCCTAGAATGGCAGTGTCTTTCCAGGTTCCCCAGAAGAATTTTAAACTTCCTAAAAAAGATTTTGCACATTTCTTGTAAGCTTGATTTACACTTATTTCATGTGTTGCTACTCAAAGGAGATTTTTTTTACCATATATCCTTGAAGTGTTAGTTATTACATATATACTTGAAAGTTATCAGTTTCTGTATGTAATTTTATTTTTTATTTCAAAGAGAAAAAGTAAAGCAAAATTTCAAAACAAGATAATAGGAGGGTAACAATGGTTAATACACTGCATGTTGTTAGCTTTAGAGTAGTTAATCAGAATTCAAGATGTAGACTAACAATATTAGCACTAACTTTTTTTCTTTTTTAAATGTGTTTAGTACAGGGTTTACAAGGTCTCATTACACAGATTGAACTTGTAATCCTCCTGCTTTCAACCTCCCAAGTGCTGGGGTTACAGGTGTGTGTCACCACGCTCAGTTTCAATTGCCATGTCAGTGCACCCCAGGGGATGGGCCAGCACAGCATGCCAGGGATCAAACCCCAGTCCCTGTACTTGCCTAAGCAGTTACTTTGGTCTGCTGAGCTATCAGGCTAGCCCACAGACTTTTTTCAATGAGCTAAGATAAATTAGTTAATATAACTATCTTGTTATAGTAGTGTAGCTATCGTGAATATATATTTTTGCATACTCTCTAATATATATATATATATAATTCTATATAACATATTATATAAATATATATAATAATATCATATACATATTACATTTTGGAACTTGTTTATTCTTTCAGCTTCTCACACTAGGGAGACAATATGATGTTTGTACATGTGCATCTGATTTATTTCACTTAGAGTATGATCTCAAGTTGCATCCATTTATCTATAAAAGTCTTCAGTTTATTCTTCTTTATGGCTGAATAATATTCCATTGTATAAAAAGATGACATCTTTTTTTAAATCCATTCCTCAGTTGATGGACATTAGGGTTGCTTACAAGATCTAGCTATTGCAAATTGTGCTGCTATAAGCATGGATGCACAAATATCTCTGTGAAATGATGTTTTAAATTCTTCTGGGAAGATACCCAGCAGGAGACTAGCTGGGTCAAATGGGACCTCCAATCCTAGCTGTCTGAGGAATCTCTACACTGATTTCCACAGTGACTGTACCAGTCTACACTCCCACCAACAGTGGAGAAGGGTTCCTTGTGTTCCTTTTGCCCCTCCTATGTGTAATTTTATATCATGACACCTAATTGAATCTTTACTGCTTTAGCATATATATGTATTATCATTAAACTACTGAAAATAACCAAAAAAGTATAGTCATCTCAACTCTAAGTCTTCTCTGTATACTTAAGTCACTTTAAAGTTTTGTTCTTAAGGAGGCTCCTAACTTCTTTCTGATCGTTTGCAGTTGTTCAACAGCTATAATGTGGTCATTATGCAAACTAGTTTTTCCATAGAAGGTCCTTAAAAATCAACTAGAAAAACCTAAAACAAATGCTTATTCTGGGGAGGGAAGAACAGAGAGGGACTGCTCCATGAGTATTGTTCTGCATAGGCAAGGGTAAAGAATTGTGATGTGTGCATAGCAGGATAATTATAGATCATGTACTACAGATTTCAAGATCTAGAAGGGGTTTGAATGTTTTTGCCATGAGGAAATAATAAATATTAGAAAATATAGATACCTTTAATCTAATTTAAACACTATACAGTGTATAATACCTGCACCAAAGAATCCCATCTACTGAAGTAGAGATGCGAGTGCTGTCGGTCCCGGGGTGTTGTTCTGGGTCTGATGCTCAGCCTGCAGTTTCAGAATAGCAGCTTGGAAATACAGAGGATGAGGACCAAGTAAAAGGTCACTTCCCCCTGGCTTCCTCCGGTCAGCTGAGTATGGGAGAAAGAAGCCCGGGCTGAGGCTAAAGGGTCTGATGGTAGGGGATCCTGGGCACCAGGTAGGGAACCTGGATGCTGCCACCTTCATCCTTCCTACCGTAACCTCATTAAACTTTTGAAAGCCAGATTTCTTTTTCTAGTAAAGAAACGGGTTCTTACTAATTAGTAAATCAGGTAATGAGATAGAGGACATGGTATTCATTCATTTTGTCATAGTCTAGTTCTGGTGCCAGCTGGCCTTGAGCTCCTGGGCTTGAGGAGTCTTCCTGGATCCCCACCCTGGGGAGCTGGGCCTACAAACATGCACCTCTGTGCCTGGCTTAACACGTGGAGGTTTTGATGGTTTAGAAGTGATTTTCTCATATTTCGATGAATGCTTCAGAGTGAAGTGTTAAGGGCTTGCTCTCAATAAAAGAAAAAGCTGCAGCACTTTTTGAGGGCCAGAAGAGAAAACCTGAACATTTATAGGTGGGCCTGGGTGCAAACAGTGGCTCTGTTACTGGCTTTGGGCTGCACTGTTCCATGCGGTGTACAGGCACCACAGCGTGTCTGTGAAGAGGCTGGACAGACACTTCCTCGTATCGAAACAATGAGTTCGGGGCTGAGGAGATAGCTCAGTGGTCTAAGTACCTGCCTGGGCAAGCACAAGGTCCTGAGTTTGATCCCCAGTACCAAAAGACAAAACAAAACAAAACAAAAAAACCCCCACAATAATAACAACAAAAAACCCAGTGAGCTCGTGAGGAAGGCTGTTCTCTGAATTATACATTTTCATGTTGATAAAAACATGTTGATTCTCTTTCTAGAATCAAACATCCTTTGTGACCTATAGAAATGTACAAGGCTAGCGACTGAGCCGCGATTCTAGGCGGCACCAAGCCAAATAGTTATCAGCAGAGATGAAGAGACACTGACATCTTCACTCAAATTATCATTGCTTTCAAGGCTAACAGCCGCTGAAAAAATTTTGAGTTGGTTGACCCAACCCTGCTTTTACCATAAACCCTGTGATTTTGGGGGCTGTACAGTTTTTTAGAATGTCAAGAATTTCAGGAAAGACTATGTGATTGGTTTACATAGCAGCGATTTCAAGTAATTATCAAGTAGTTACACAGCATAGTTTATCTAATGCAGAATCATATACTTTATTTCTTTTACAATTACATCCTTACTTATGAGAACTCACAGTACTATTTTAACTTAACATCTTATCAAATGAGTTTTCATTATTTGTTCAGTAATTTTTTAAAAATGGAAATCAATGTGGAGCTGAGTTAGCATTAATATGTTAATCTCTGGTCAGAAGGTGATAATGTAGGCCAGATCAAAGATAAGGGGGAAAGCAAGCCAAAAGAAGATTTTTGAATTTATGAGATCCTAGCAGTTTTGTTAGACAAAATCTCCTAGGCTATTGTTAAAAATAGCCATTTAAAATAAATATTTTGGGCAAGGCTTAATGGTTTAATTTGATGTGACCCTAGAGAGGGATATGACACAATGTAATTTCAATTTTGGTATTGTATTAAATACAACCTGTATTTATTCCTGAAATAGTTTAGAAAATTCTCTTATATCATGAGACAGTTTTTATGGTTACCTGAATGTTTGGCCAATCTGTTAATATCACTGATTATTCCATTGCTGGCCCCACAATTTATGTTTATATAAATAAAGAGGCATTTCCAAAAGGTTGAGCCTTTTTTTCTTTTTCTTTTTAAGCTGGTAGAATCCATGGTGAAAGGACAAGAATTCTAAATTGATTGAGTTACAAATGAATACAGTGTTAATTAAGCCAGGCCATTGTCTTTAAAGTGGAGTCAGTACATTGGAAGGCAGATTTCTCTGACTGTTTAGTCAAACTGCCTAAGGCTGCAACTGCTTCCTTATTAGGTTACTGGCTATGGGGAGATGTCATTGTTTGATGCTGGCGAGGCTTTCTGTTAAAAATCACAGCATGAGGCTTAAACTGCTGCAATCATTATCCAGTGCTAACATGTCACTAAAGGTCTGCTAATAGAACAAGAGGAAAAATATCAATCTTTAATTTTAGAACAGCTGAGTAACCTGTAGCACCTGTTCATTTTCTCTCATCAGGCCATTTAGAACAAGACTAAAGTGATCTTTTGATGGGCAGGTTGTAAGATCCCGGTACCATTTCCCTTCCTTTCACTCTAATTCCAAATTTAAGCGAGACTGAAGTGAAAAATAAGCAGATTTCTCTCCCAAATTTTGTGTACCAGGAGGATCGGATGCAGTCCGATGATGACTATCCTCCAAATAATTTTTTTTTAATAGTAGTTTTAATTTTCTACAGTTCACTTTGTAGATAAAAGCAAAGCAGTGAGGATGTACTACAGGGGTGAGAGTGTATTTTCTATAGAGAGTGAAAACTCTTTCAAGCATTAGATAACAACCAACTTACATGTGCCTATTCAAATATAATTAACAGAATTAGAACTTAGCAGCTGCTGGCTTTCCCTTATGTGGCAAGCAAGGCTTCCTCACAGTATGGGGCAAAATTAAAGAAGGCATTGTGGCCTGCTCTTAGGAGAGGCGGGAGGAAGGGATTGTTCCTGCAAACCTCCATTAGCAGGGCGAGTTCCAGAGTAGTCTGTGCTAAGCTAGACCATACTCATGCTTGGCAGATAAACATATAACAAAGCAATACACAATGTAGTAAACCCTCACAGTCTCAAAATGTATCTCATCTTCTGTTTTGCTTAATTGAGAAATAAATTACTGCACTGAGCCTATTACTTTACTAGGTATTGCAGATGTCAAAAGGAGTCTTACTAATACGTGTACCCTGGCACAAATGCTTTTTTCTTTTTGCGGAACTGGGGCTTGAACTCAGGTTCTTGCACTTGCCAGGCAAGTGCTTATTCTACTGCACTATCTCTCCAGCCCCCCTACAAATGCCTTTTGGAGCTATATTCTAGTACTGACCCTGCATGTAGGAGCTGGTTCAGAGCAGTACACATACAGTGTTTGCTCACTTGTTGGTTGGTTTTTGGTTTGTTTGCTAGTGAGGAGACTAAGCCTTAGGATGGTTGTGACTTGTCTGTGATTACAAGATGTGTGACAGAATAAAGACTGGAAGGAACCTCATGATTGGACTTTGGGATGAATTCTTTAAAAAAGGGTCTGAAGATAAAGACAGAAGAAGAGAGAGAGGGATTATGAAGGCCGTTGTGGATTTATAAGAATGATGTAACAATCAGAGGTATTTATTACAGAAACTAATTCTAAAGCTATAAATCAGGAAACCAGATATAATATTAGTATCTTTAAAAGGAATCACCAACTGAATAACAACCACATCTTTCATATCGCAGTTACCTTTTATCTTAACATTTAGTGGTATCTGATCACATGTTATTTGGGCTTGGCTACATGAAATACCTTACACTACAAGGACATACACACCTACATGTGCATACATGCATACTCACACACACACACGCACACACACACACACGCACACACTCACCTCTACACCTTTGACCACTTTCACTTCTAGCATTTGACCTTTAGTCCTAAAATCTCCTTAGCCCAAAGCTGCCGGTGTCCTTGTTCTGGGCATTCCAACTTACACATTTTCTCCAATGGTCACTCATGTGATGCAGCTCTCCTGAGGTCCACATCAGAGCAGGCTCAGCCTCATTCTGCCACGACCATTTCCATCATCACAAGTACTTGATCTGTTTCACGTTTTATGGAATCGATAAATCTCATCCCTAAAGAGTCCAGCAGGCCTTTGATTCCTGACCTGACATTTGCTAATGCTATTCCTGATGACCTGCCACCACGGATCTGCAGCACTGCACTCTGTGTTTGACAACACTCATAATATGAATCAATATTCAGCATTCAGTAAGTGAGCTGGGGAGTCATTGCCCCGCTGCAAAAGGCTGCATTGCCCCTGGGCAGCTGTCAGAAATGGGTAGTTATTAATAGCCCTCTCTTTTCACTTAGCATAGTCAGTAGGGGTCAGGCATGAAATGATTTAATCAGTTTATGATATCTGTGACAGAGAGCACTTAAAATGTAATCACAAAATTTAGGTAGAGGTGTCCCTAGGCTGTTGTATTGTTTTCCTCACTTAATTTTACTTAATGCTGATATAGCACAGTATACAGTAATGATGAACCGTACAACTAAATGACACAAGGCTTGGTGTCAGTTTCATTTCTTCTCCAGTAAGATTGACTCTTTAGAGAGATTTTTTTTTTTTTTTTTTAAAAAGGAATCCTGTGAAATATAGGCTGTAAATCCCTAAGAACAAGTGTGGATAAGTCCCTTGAGTTGGCCTGGTTGTCTCTGCAGAACATGCGTGGTACTCAGAGGTCTGGAGGCTGGAGAATATGTGACTGGGAGGAAGACACTGAAGCTCAGATATTCTCAAAGACAATATGGAATTTGACTAAAATTCTGAGGATATTATGCAGATCCAAGAACACTCCAGAGTAGTGTTGCTGTTCGTCCTCTAGCTCGTGAGTCACTGGACTGTTGCTGAAATGAGCTGGGCAGAAGCCCTGTGGTGGTGCTTGGCAGCATGCTGTCCTGGTAGACATGGGTCAAGCTGGGAGCTCAGGGCTTGAGCAGAGTAGGTTAAGGAATAGTAGATTAAAGATTAGTCTCAAACTTCAAAGACAGTGAATAAAATCATTATAGCTTAATGATTATCAATCCATGCAACAAGGTGCATCCTGTGTCTGGGGCTTGGAGTTGGAAATTCTCAGATTCCAATCCCTTTCTTATGCCATAGTTTCCTTATTTGAAATAATACTCATAGGGTTATAATGAGAATTAGATAAGAAGTTTTGGAACTGACACATAGGAGATGCTTAAATGATACGACTTCCTTCTTTTATCTTTAAGGACCTAAATTTAGTTAATTATAGTACAGTAAAGAGGATAGTTTTGTACTAGATTTCAAGTGCAAGGGGATCATTGGCAGCAGTTGTCCCCAGTTGTCCCCCTTAGAGGACTGCCCCAGCCAGGGCTACTTGGCTCTTAGAGGCATACTGATAATCCTGAATATCCTGGTGGGGCATAGCCCAAAGGCATAACTGATGATATTTTCATGGAAATTTAGGGAAATGGAAGAAAGGTGCAAATATAGAATAGGATGAATTTAGATTTGTGATTCTCACATAATTAATATGGGCTTTAAATGAGTTTGGCCCTAGTTCTTTTGGTCAACAAATATTTACTTAGCAATTTTTATGTGCTTAAGATTGAACCCTGGGCCCTGAACATGCTAGATAAGCACTCTACCACACAGCCATACCCTGAATTAGTAATGGTGAGCCTCTTAGAGGCTCAGCCCCCAGTCTGCAATCCAGAACCCACTGATTTATCACAGAGTGCCAACACTGTAATTAAACCTGGGTACTGAGAAAAAATAATTTGTACATTAATGTCTTTTGTTTTAAAAGAAAAACATAATAACAGAGTTTCTAATGAAATGAACAGCTTTTTATGTAAAGGTAAAGATTTTGGTGTGCTTTTGCATAATTAATGTGATTTTTACTTTTGTATGCGTGGTGATAGGATGTCAAGCCTTGGCCCAGACTTCGTTAGTTTGAGGGCAACACATGCAGCAATCAGGTCATCTGTCAGTCTGGGGCAATGTGGCTTGCATGCCAACAGAGAGGGCTCTGCATTACAGCTGCAATATGTGTCTGTTATGGTTTGTGTCTAGGTGTCCCCCCAAAGCCTCATATAGTCATGAGCGGCTTCTGAAATTTGTAATTGATTATTGTGGAAATGGGTGCTGCCTCTCCTCTGGGGCAGATGATTTGCATTTCAATGTAAGACAGGAAGAGAAGTTAGCTGTTTGAGCTGCTGCTAGCTCTTTCCCAGTGCTCTTGCTCTTAGCAGCCACCATGGAAGGTTGCCCTCTGCCATGTGCCAGTCTGCTTTGGAGCCAGCTGAATATGGGCTGAAACCTCCAGTAACTGAGCTAAATAAACCTCTTCTTCCCTCATTTTGAGTGTTGGGTGTTTGTCCCAGCAACGAGAGAAGAATAACTAAGACAGTGTCATAGGTTTGTCACCACTGCCCTAAGCCTACAGCAAGTTCTCTAGTTCAACAGTTATTTACTTAGTATCCTGCTGTTATGGTTTGTGTATAGGTGTTCCCCCAAAGCCTCATGCAGTCATGCGGGGCTTCTAGAATTTGTAGTTGACTATTGTAAAAATGGGTGCTGCCCTTCCCCTAGGGCAGGTGATTTGCATTTCAATGTAAGGGAGGAAGAGAAGTTAGCTGCTTGAGCTGCTGCTACCTCTCCCTTCATGTGCTCTTGCTCTTAGCTGTCATCATGAAAGGTTGTTTTCTGCCATATGCCTCTCTGCTTTGGAGCCAGCTGAATATGGACTGAAACCTCCAGTAATTGTGAGCTAAATAAACCTTTTCTTCCCTAATTTTGAGTGTTGGGTGTTTGTTCCAGCAATGAGAGAAGAGTAACTAAGACAAAATTAGGTACCAGGAGTGGGGTTGTTGCTGTGCCTAAACCTGACCGTGTGGATTACAAGTTTTTGGGAATGGCTTATAAAAAGAGATAGAAGTGGTTTAGAGAGGTCCTCTACTTGCAGAGAGCTGGCAAAGCTTCAGCTGTTCTGTAGGGGAGCTTCTGGGCAGAGCTCAGACCAGAAGGCTGATAGAAAGCTGGCCTCCCCACCAGGCTGGGGAGGTTTCTGCTGAGAAGGACTGCATTGGTTGTTAGACTCCAGATCATTTGTGTTTTGATTTAGCAGAAAAGTTATCTACATTTTGTGTGTGTCCAGAGACTTTACCTGAGTCTGAGTTTAAGCATGGCGGACTGATTAATCTTTCAAAAGATATTTCAAAGCAGCCAAATATTGAGGCAGTGGCATGGTTGTTATTGGGGGCTTTTAGCCAGATTTATGTTGCAAATCAAGAGCAAGGAGCCCAGCAGGAGGATTCAAAACATGAGTTTGGCCAGAAAGGAAGCACCAGTAAAGCTGTGGGTTGCACAGATAAAGCTGAGAGGATCTCTGTTGCTGAGAAGGAACCAGAAAATGGAAAAGATGGCCCAAGGGCATCACAGGAGGTGACAGGTCTTCTCCCTTTGCAGCTTCAGAATTGCAAAGGTCAGATACTTTGCCTTGAGGGGAAAGCCACTGAACCTCTCGTTCCAGAATGGTGGAGGCAGCCACACCAGGTTTCAGAATGGTTCTAGCATGAAGAATTTATTCCTCAAAATCAGGGTCAGAGTGCTCATCAATCCATGCATTCAACCCCTACAACCAAGAGAGAAAGAAGCCTGGCTACTGCTCCAGCTGACAGCAGACCATGGCATCATCCAGATGGCAGTGGTTTTAGGCACATTGAGAATGCAGCAGTTCTGAGATTAAGAAGGCTTCCACCTCAATTGCAGAAGAAGGCCTGAGAGGCCAGGCAGTGTGCCCCTGAAAGGGCAGTGTGTAGAGTTTTGAGTGAGAAGCCTATTCAGTAAAAACCCCAGAAGTATGGAAAAGCCAAGAATGTGGATTATACAAAGAGGGAGCAAAACCAGCCTGAGAGAGAAGCCATGGGAGCTTCCACCACGAGTGCCATAGGGGCAGAGCCACATTGCCACAGAGTGCTTTGGATGTTCCACAGAGACCTATAAGATTTAATGGTGGCCCTTTTAGATTTGACATGTGTTGGTCCCAATGCTTGGTATCCTGCTGTGTGTAACTTTTGGAATGGTAATGTATATCTTGTGCCTTTAAATGTTGGATGTGTTTAACTTTATTTGTATAGAGGCTTACAGAGACTTGGGACATAGACTTTTCAGCAATGCTAAAACTGTTGGGCCTTTGGCACTCTTAGAGATGGGCTAGAATGTCTTTCGCATAAAGGGATGTGCATGAGTCTTTGGGGATCCAGGGGTGGAATGTTATGGTTTGTGTATAGGTGTGCCCCAAAGCCTCATGCAGTCATGGGGCAGCTTCTAGAATTTTTAATTGATTATTGTGAAAGTGGGTGCCACACCTCCCCTGGGGCAGGTGATTTGCATTTCAGTGTAAGGGAGGAAGAGAAGTTAGCTGCTTGAGCTGCTGCTACCTCTCCCTTCATGTGCTCTTGCTCTTAGTTGTCATCATGAAAGGTTGTTTTCTGCCATGTGCCTCTCTGCCTTGGAGCCCGCTGAATATGGACTGAAACCTCCAGTAACTGTGAGCTAAATAAACCTTTCTTCCCCTAATATTGAGCATCGGGTATTTGTCCCAGCAATGAGAGAAGAGTAACTAAGACACCTGCTATGTACTCTCTTTACATCAGCAGAGTTTATGGGGATATTCAGCTGTGAGTTCCCTCTTAACTCTGTTAGACATCATAAAATCAAGGTAAGACAAAAAGATAGTTCCCTTCTACATTTCTCTGTGATTCAGAGACTTAAAAGTTTTACCATCACTCAAACTTATTTCTAAGTGCATTGGTTTGACTGCTTCTTTGCCTATCTTTGCCACATATGTACCACAATCCCTGATAACAGATATTTTCCATGAGAGACATATATCTAAAGTAACCCCCAAGATTCTTGTCCCTTTGGAACAACACCTTCCAAGCATTCAGCCAAACACTGCCTATGGACTACTGCAGAAGGATTTTGCAGTGGTAGCTAAGGTTTTTGATTGGTTGGCTTTCAGGCACGGAGATGACCTGGGTGCACCTGACTTAATGACATAAATCCTTGAAATCTGGGTGTAAAGGTCAGAAGTGGAGGAAGTCAGAGTCTTGAAGCAAAAGACATGTTGGCTTGGGAAGGAAGTAGCCACTTGCAGAGAGTGCGATGGCTCCAGGAGCTGGGATTGACTCTTGAGTGACAACCAGAATGAGTATGTGGGCCTCTGTTCTACATCTCTATGGAGCTGAATTCCACCAGTAAGAGGGAGGCTGGGAAGAGATTTTTATTCAGAGCCCTCAGATGAAAACGCAGACTGGTAACCACCTTGCTTTCAGCCCAGTGATACCCTGGGTGGAGAATTCAACATCTCGGCAGACTTCAGTCTCCTGGACTATAAGCTCATGAGTGAGTGCAGGTTAAAATGCAAAATTTGTGGTGATTAATTACATATCAATAAAAAGCCATATGTCTTTTCTTTGAATCATGCCAGTTCTACATTAGCTTCCTCCTAGATGAGAGAAAAGTTTGATTTCCTTGCTCTGTTTTCAAGCATATATCTACCATCTACCAAGCCTTTCTTTTTGTGGAAAAATATTCTCTGTTCATTTGATAGAAATGATCACAATCTTCAGAAACTTTCAACTGTGAAACTTTCTTACTAGTTGGCCTACTTGGTTGGGTTCTCTTTGGTGGCTAACCACTCAAACACCTCTGTCCCCATTCCATGGAGGGATTTGTTTGCTAGAGTACTGTGATTATAATTCTAAAATCACTGATCATGTATAATGAATGGCAAACATAATTCACCCCACAGGAAGAGAATTATCTTTGAACTTCAGGAAGACTGTGTTTTCCTGTCCTATTACCTGCCAGAGCCTCTTGAACTGCCCATATATTTTAACACTTTTTGGGCTGCTGTTATTTTTTGGCTTCTTACTGGCTCATCTTGAGCCACCCCCTTCCACCCACAACTTTATACTCCAGTAAGCCTATGCCTGATGTCATATTTGTATACCTTTCTGCCTCCTAGAGTTTCCTCCTGGAAGGACAGATAAGTCTTCCTAAACTGTATGACCATGATAAAAGTCATTGGATTATATGAAGAACATTTTTATTCTATCCTTCCCTCACTCAGTGAAGAGTGCTGTATAGATTCTAGAAATTTTGAAATAAGGCAGATTTATTTGGATCTGCTGAACTAGCAGAGATTTGAAAGGTGAACAGGGAAGAGGAGGGCAGCTGTACAGAAAAGGATTGTATAGGGAAAGTCATATTCTCAGTAATTCTTCACTCAAGATCCAGTACCAGCC
The DNA here is from genome assembly GCA_004027915.1 of Capromys pilorides. Lineage (NCBI taxonomy): Eukaryota > Metazoa > Chordata > Mammalia > Rodentia > Capromyidae > Capromys > Capromys pilorides. The sequence continues at coordinate 12,915 of PVKN010022575.1, forward strand.
CAACAATATCAACATATAGATTTTTAAGACTGATAGCCATGTAAGTACATTTACATATGAAATGCATATATGGGAAATTTCATATATGGAGATGGCAAAAGAGTTAGAACAATCATAGAATTCTATAAAGTTAGTGCTAAGCTAGACTGCTGTGGAAACACTGAAACTATGGAATTTATATGCTGCTCATATCCTTTTTTGTATCTCCATGTGTAGATATAAAAGAGAACACTTACCAAAGAATGTCTGTTGAGAGTCTACTCGCTGACTTTTGACCCGAAGGAATTTTCCAATACCTACAGTTTCTGGATGAATCAAATTCTATTGTTCCTCCTTTTCCAGTTGTTCTATAATTTAGGGCTATACTTTGAGGGAACACTTCATCAACTCTTGGTTAAGTGAAGACTGGTGCAAATTATATCAAAGGAACTGTGGGTGTTCTATGCAGTTTTTGCATATGTTGTAGAGACTGCCAAAATGGCACTCGAGGGTAAAGTTGGCAATGATCCACCTGTGAACGTCCCCCTGCCTGATTCCTGTACACTATATAGGACAACTTGTTACACCTGAGAGCAACCTGAATGTCAATAGCTTTTTAAAGCAAGTTCCTCAGTATTTTGTTTTGTAAAAAGTGCAATCTATTCCCCTTAGCCACACAATTCCAGGTGATTTTGCAGGGCTCAGGGTAGAGTACGTGATAGTAATCTAATCACATGATTATGCAGTCTTATTTAATTGGGGCAGAAACCCACATCTGTAAGATCTTTATTCTCGTTCATAGATTACTGAGACAAAGGACTGGATGCATGGCTTCACATAATTTCTCACAATGGGTGGGTATGCCTTATATTCACATTCACTGAATTCATAAATTTACTCCAGAAACCTGAACATGAAGAACTTAAAATCTCATTGTCCAGGTGACTCTAAGCAGATGGCTTATGCATAATATTGGAAGATTTGGAGGTTCTAAAGGGAATTGTGCATGTTGCCCTTTGTGTTCTGTTGGCCATTACCAATGGGCCTTGAAGCTCCCTGGAGTTTTATGCATAAGAAAGAAAGATGTCAAATTTGCCTTCTTGAGTAGTTTTATCAGGGTCACCTGTGATCTGCATTTAGCATTCAGTTGCAAGAAAGAGTTTCCAACAAAAAGATCCTGGAACACAGCCAGTCCATTAGCATCGAGGCTTTGCTTTCTTCAGAATATCCTGGACTCTAAACCAAAGAATGCTTTTTAAATGGCAGCAGTGGAAAAGATTAGTTGAAAACTCATGTCACTATGGATGAATTTGCATGGAAGAATAGAGATCATTATCAGCCCAGTAAACTTTGGGACATCACAGTGAGACACTGTGCTAAGCAGTTTTGTGTGTTATTTCATTTAATCTTCATAACAGCTGTGGAAATCACATGATATTACTTCCATTTCACACCAGACAAAACTGAGGCCTATAAATGACCTACCTCTGTGCAGCACATCCATAATGAACTTCCCCAAAAGGTGTGTTGGCATATGGAAGAACCAGCCTAGCTTACTTGCAGCAAAATGTAACATGGTCAGTTCACAGTGGTATGTGATGATATTTTGTCTGTAGCCATTGCCACTGCTGAATCTTTAAATCGGATTCAAGAGGGAAAATATTTTTTAAAAACTCATTTTCCCTGGGTTTCTCATGAATAAGCTGTGCAGACTGAGCCAAATTGCCTACAGTCCATAACAAATCCAAAATTCTGAAATTGTATACAACTGGGGTCCCTTCCTACAACTTAAAAGAGAGTTTTCTATCAGTATCTTTGGGAGTTTGGTTCCAGAACCTCTCGTATCCAAAGTAGGCAGATGCTCAAGAGCCTGAGTAAAATTGCATATTATTTGCGTATAAACTATGCAATCCTCTCATCTATTTTAAATTTTATTATTTATAACACCGAGTACAATGTAAACGCTGTGTGAATAGTTGTTATCTTGTGCTATCATGACAAGGGAAAAAACGTTGTATGAGTTGAGAACAAATGTAGTTTTTTAAAAAATATTTTTGACCTGTGATTGGATGAATCCAGACAAAGCAAACTCATGGATATTGAGAGCCAGTGTGTGCAAGCTGGTGCCTAGAATCTCACTTAAAAATTCCCATTTATTAACTGCTTACTGTTTGGGGGAGCCATGCTACCATGCTAAGCAATTTATATA
>PVKN010022576.1:0-15082 GCA_004027915.1 Capromys pilorides
CCCCTCCCCCTTCCTCTCCCTCTCTCCCTTCCTCTCCCCTTCTCCTTTCCCCTCCCCTCCCCACTCCCCTTGCCCCTCTCCTCCTCTGTTGATGCTACGGGCCCACCCCAGGGCCTCCCACATGCTAGGCAAGCATTGCGCCACCGAGCTCCACCCTAGCCCCAATGAACATGTTCAATCAAATCTCCTGTGCCACGGTTTTGAGGCAGGAAATCAAGCTAGGATGCTAAGTCTCGTGCATTCTAAGACATCTTTGCTCCTGTTTTCATCTCTGAAGTCCGAGGAGGTCTCCAATGAAAGCCTCGGCAGTGTAACTACCACCGTGCCTTCTTGGTGACACATAAGATAACAGGGAACGCTGTGAGTGACAGTGTCCCCAGTTCAGTGGAATGCAAATGATGCTCACCCTTGTTTCACGGAGAAGGTGACACATGCTGAGATGTGGCAGACTGGGCCCAAGGTCACACAGGGAGTAAAGGGAAGAACTAGAAGGTGAGTGGGAGAGGATCGAGTCTCTCCGGGGTCCCCAAGCACCCCACGTGTGTGGCCACGCAGCTACCCTTGTAGCAGCCGGTCCCAGGGACTGAATGGCTGGGTGTTTGCCCCACCGAGCACGGGAGTTTGGTGACAGAGCCGAACTGATTCGGATATGAGAGAGGCTTCTGGGCAGTGACTTGCCTTCTCTCCCCTCTCCCCCTGGGGGGTCCAACCTGTCCTCGGGATCTGCAAATGGTGCTCCTTCAGGGTTCCCACACAGTGAGTCCTGGGGAGAGGCACTCGGTCTAGATTTCGATACCCGTAACCCACCTTCTGGTCTTCTTGGCAGTGCATGTCCCACGCAACTCTACGCTGCCTCCCTGTGCGTGGAGCCCCACGCGTCGGTCTCCAGTCGGTCTTCAGAGTAAGGGTGTTTGCCAGGGGGAAAGAAGATGCAGACAGATTCAGCATGATCTTTCTATTAATTATTATTATTATTATTGTTATTATTATTATTATTTTAGGGAAGGATCTACAGGGTGTTCAGGGTCTCACTACTAGATCGGACTTGTAGCGATCTGCCTGTTTATAGCCTCCCAAGAGCTGGGATTCAGGTGCACGCCACCACACCCAGTCTCAATTGCTGTCTCAGCACGCCCTGTGGGAGAGAGAACAAGCGCCCCAGGCCCACACTGACACCCTCACAGCAGGTTTCCATGGATACAAGGCTGCTGGCCTTTTGTGGTCACAAAGGAGGGTGAATGTCACAATGGAGCATGCAGCTGCATCTCCCTCTGGTTTCTGTCCCCAGTCCCGGCAGGTGTCTGACCACAGGTAGGAAGTGGCCTCTCGGTCCAAGAGGAGGGACCTGTTGTAGGGACAATAAATAGGGACCGTGGCGTTCACAGAGGCTGCCTTGGGCTACTGACCTGGCCTGGCCTGCACAGGGCCCTCGGGTGACAGGCGGCCATGGGAAGTGTGGGCTATGGCAGGAGAAGCGTGCGGCCTCCTTCTCCAGTCAGGCCCTGTGCCGCTCAGGCCGAGGAGCTGGCAGCTGCCTGCCTCATAGGTTTAGGGATGGGCAGGGCTGGCAGGGCAGCTGCGACGAGGCAGCGCAGCAGTAAGGCTGTAGGAGCATTTGTTAATATCTACATGTGTTGGGGACCAGGGAGATACTCCAGTGGCATAAGTGCCTGCCTGGCAAACACAAGGTCCTGAGTTTGATCCCCAGTATACATAAATAAATGTATTACATGAAAATAGAAAAATCAATAATAGAAAGCAGAGAGCTCATGGGAACGCATCGGAGCTTACAGGCAAGTGGCTCACAAGAGCATAATGGGCCCCACCGTCCCCCAGAGGTCAGGGACAGGAAGTCAAGACAGCTGGCCTTCCGAGCGCTGGCCACTCTCCAGGGCGCTGCTCAGAGGCCGCTGCCGCCGCCCGCTCTCCAGGGAACAAATGAGACGCTGCGCGGACTCCCTTGGCCCAGCTTCTGGTGCTGTGACCTCCTCGTGATGTCCACAGTCATAGCACTTGTCATGACCTCTCTGCAGCCCTCTGGAAGTCCCCAAAATCCCATGATCATCACTGGGGGTTTGGGCAGGGAGGGGCTGCAGATGCACCCTTTCCTGACTGTCAGAAAAGCGGGAGCCACGCTGCAGCGGTGCCAGGGAGTCCACAAGCAGATCAGCCTCCCCTTCTGGGGCCCGTGGGCCTGGGCAGTGACAAGCACCTGGCAGCGCAGAGGACAAAGCCCGCTCCCCGTCTCCACGTTGCCTGGCAGAGCCCAGGAGTGCTCGCAGCTGCGCATCTGTCTGCACGTCAGGCGGTGTCAAGGAAGCAAGGGGCGCGTTGTCGTGGCACCATCGTCCCAGGTCTAGGGAGACGAAGGGGCTCCTGTCATGCCTATCCCCTCTTCCGGGCTCCAAGGCAGCGGCTTCTAGCAGGAGGCCAGCCAGCCCAGAGCCACTGCAGCCCGGATCCCCTGTCCTGGCAGGCAGGGTCCCCTGATGGTTCTCACTCCAGACCCAGGCGCTTTGGTGGATGATGCAGAAGGCACAGAGCCGCTCCAAGCTCACCTCTGCGAGTCTGAGGAGGGGACAAGCCAAGGACGGGTGGCTTAGCCCTCTGTGTTCCTCGACTCGCCTTCACCTCCAGCCTGCAGAGCCCACCATGTGCCAGGTCCTCTTCCAGCGACCCGTGAGCTGTCTACTGTCACGGAACGAATCCCCACTGACCGAGTGACCAAGAGCACACTACCCAGTCCCTGTGAGCCGGCTGCATGGGCGGGGCCAAACGGGTCCTCTGCCCCCTCTCCCAGGTGGCTGCTGGGGCCGGGCTGGGCTGGTGCAGGACCTGCCCCCACATTCCGTGCATCGTCATCAGAATGCATACGAGTGACCCTCTGTACTGTGCCGGCCACCATAGCAGGCCACCCTTGGATCCTAGAGGCTGCCCACGGTTCCTGCCCACGAGGACGCTCTGCCGACAAGCTGCAGGCTTTGACAAGTCAGCGAGCGTCAGTGCCACAGTCACAGAAGGGAATGTAGGTGAGTGGCCAGATGGTGCATAGACAGACAGACAGCTGACAGACAGATATAAATGCAGATCACAGATAGGCACACACATTAGAGACAGATAAGTAGAAAGAGATGGAGATTCAGGTAACTATAAACAGCACAGGGGTAGAGGTGATCATGGACATACACACACACACACGCACACACACGGAGGCAAACAGTGATTTAAACATCTAAGAACCTCCCTACACGCTAGAGAAGAAATGATATAGGACACGACTTCAGCGGACGGCGTCAAGGCGCCATCCTAAGGATTCTGTGCAGGACCAACAGCGACCTGGTTGCGTAGTTTCTGTCCCACCTCCTGGGCAAGAAGCAGGTTTAGGGCCATGATGTGCCAGGCTCCCCTCCCCCCCCACCCCCGCCCCCGGCACCAGCCCGGCTGATAGGAGAAGACACCTCCCCCCTGCTCAGTGGATGTGGCTTCTCAGTCGCTGAGGCAGTGTAGCCTTTGGTGCCCTAATTTGGACAGTCGTGGGAAAACATCCAGGCCTTCCTCTCGGATGGCTTTCATAACACTGATAATGTCCCTGGGCAGCATGGACCATTGTCCCTATTATAAACTCCAAGAGGACAATGGCTGCGTCCCAGTGCCCCAACAGGCTCCTGGCCCATGGGGAGCGCTCTGTAAGCCACCGCTCAGTCATGCAAACAGATGCTCTTTGCTCTGAGCTGTAAACTGCAGACGTGAAGATAGCCTGAGCTAGCTCTACCCCGGAGAGTCCTCAGTCTCTAGCATGGCAGAAACTCAACATCAAGAACCAACACAGCATGGTGCGGCACAGACATTGCTATAGCCACTTTCAGGACTGCCCAGGTACAGCAGCCAGCACACAGTAGGTCCCCTGCAACACACAGCACACAGTAGGTCCCCTGCAACACGCAGCACACAGTAGGTCCTCTGTAACACACAGCACACAGTAGGTCCTCCGTGATATGCACCGACCGTTGCTAGCCTTGTTATCTCTCCCTCTGCATGTGACAGAAAAGAAATAGCCCCAAACATCAACTGGTCGGGAGAATCCAGGGAAAGTTTAAAAAGCCTAATTGTCTCCCAGCCCGGCTGCAGACGCCTCTGACGCCGTCCTGCAGCCCCGGCGCCTCCCTTTAGGAGCACAGCTTTGCATTTCGAAAGAGGGGGAAAAAGGACTGTAATTATTAAAATTGTGTATATAGGGGAGTTTAGCCTTTCATTTGAGGTGTCCTAATGACACTTCAACAACTGCTCGGGAAGATAATAGGGTTTAGAGCAATTACACAGCCCGTCAAATACCGAACATGAGTGATTCAGATGCGTGTGCAGAGCCGGAACCATCCTCAGCAGTTTTGCGCATACACAGCTGTTTCATTTAAAATATTTTGGCAGAGAATTGCACAGTGGGCCGCGCTGGCCATCCCTGCCTCGGGAGCTTAACTCCCTCCACACCCAGCCTCCCGTGTCTCCGGTCCTGTCTGAGCTCCCAGCCTGGCAAAATGCTTCAGGGGTGTGTATGGGAGTTCTCAGCCCTGTGGCAGAAAATGCTCTCTCTGTCTCTGTCTCTGTCTCTGTCTCTGTCTCTGTCTCTGTCTCTCTCTCTCTCTCTCTCTCTCTCTCTCTCTCTCTCTGTGTTTCTCTCTCTCCCCTTCCCTCCCTCCCTCCAACTATATTTGTTTTTAACTGACATATAAAAATGCAAAATCACCCCTATTCATGGAGTGCCTTGTGACCCCCATACTCATCTATGCAGATGGAGGTCTAACCTAGCTTCCACTTATCTATCCCTCCCAAACATTTATCAGTTCTGGATGATGAAAATACTCCAGGTCTCTTCTCCTAGCTCTTGGCGGTACCCAGTACACAGCGGCTGTCTGCGCCACGTCTAGTGACCCGTTGTCCAACTGTTCCCCAAATTGTCCTTCCCACTCCTCTCCCCAGCCTCTTACCATCCTCTTCTCAATTCTTAGCACATCAGTTTCTCATGTTCCACCTAGGAATGCAATCCCGCAGTCCTTGTCTTTTGGTGCCTGGATTATTTCATTTACATAAGTCTCTAGCTCTGTCCGTTTGTCACAAACCACAGGACCTCATTCTTTTTTATGGCTGAGTAGTATTCCACTGTGTATGTGTGCATATCACATGTTGTTTATCCCTCCCCCGTGGGGTGGATGCTTAGCTCACTTCCCTTCCCCAGCAAGTGTCCCCATCTGATCCAGCCAGTGGGCCTCGGCCAACCCTTGGTGGCCAGTCCTCCAAGTGTAGCCACGTAGTAAAGGTTGTGGCCCAAAGCACATGGTCCACTCAACCTGGCTGATCTGGGAGAATTCAACAGGGAAATTCACATGGGTGTGGCTTGCATTTGGAGAACCCCAGGGATGGTGTGGAAGGCAGGGATGCCAGGAGCTGATGCCGCCTCTGGACTTCCCCGGTGAAGGGCAGAGGCTGCTCGAGGTCACTAGGCAGGGGCTCTTCCGACCCTTGGAGGTCAGCCCCCAGGACCTGTGCAGGGCTGAGGATGTCACGGGTCAGGCTGTCCCTACCCGGCCCTGATGGGTCAGCGGGAGCAGGAGGGCAGGAGCGGAGCAAGCCCACCACATGACTCTAGAAGCAGGCGCTCCATGGCCAAAGTCCTGGAGGCTGGAAGGGAGCTGGGGTGGGCAGGACGGGGCGGGGCGGAGCCTCCAAAGTCAGGGTCACCACCTAATTATGTCCCCCAAGAGCCACAAATTGCAATCCTAGCCCACAGGGCCACAGGGTGACAGGACACGGCACAAGGCTCTTTCTGTCCAGTGCACGCTTCCAATGGGAGACAAGAGCAGAGACACACAGCGGGGTGACCCTGGGAAGACAGGGACAAGGTGGCATCTCCAAGCCAGAGAGAAACCAGCTCCGCTGTACCTGGCTTGGTCTTGGGTTTCAGCCTCCTGGACCATGCACAGCGCTCTTAGGCCTTCCTAGAAAGCTGCAGAGTCGCCCATGGATCACCTCTTTGCACAGTGGGGACACTGAGGCCACCCAGGGAGGGGGCTCACCCAAGTGACAGAGCGTGGTGTGGACCCCACCTGCTGGTGGCTGCTTTTGCCCACTGCCTCTTACGCCATGAAACACTGACCAACCTCCCATCTGTCATTCCAACCGGAGTTCTTGGGTTCCTGCTCCCTCAGCCTCCAACTGGTCTCCTGTCCTCCTTCCTCCATTCCTGACGGCCTAGTGCAGAACAAAGCCTTCAGTCCCAGATGTCATGGTGGGATGCATGGCTGATGCCCTGGGCAGAGGATGCCAGGGAGACATTCAAGCCAAACAGTCCAGGAGGAGAGGAGAGGAGCCAGCGCGGGTGAGATGGTGGGCTGGGATCAGCAATCAGCAATATGGGTGGGAAATCGGGGACCTGAGAGAGTGAGGGGGAGAGAAGGTGCTGGAATCACCGAGACGCGGGCACAGGCCTGAGGATCAGCCTCCCGCTCGCTAAAATAAGAGAAAATTTACTGGGAAAACCGGAGAGTCACACAGGTTGTAGAAAGGGGCTGCGCCCCACCTCCGGCCCCTTCCTTGGCCTCCTGCTACCAGGCCCCATGTCCCCTCTGTCCCCTCGGCTTCCTGGCAAGAGGAGAAGACTGTGGAAGGAGGCGGGGAGGAATGAGGACAAGGGACAGGAAGGGCCGGAGTTAGTGAGGACAGCCAGGCGTCGTGGGAAGAAGCTGGGTGAACTTTTCCCGTCAACATGACCGGAAAATACGTGGACCGTCGATGTGGAAGTGGTGACAGCCACAGTTACATGTTTGCCTCAGGGGGAGGCGTGGAGAATGCAGCAGGGGTGCTGGACGCCCCTGCACCCTGCTGCACCCAGCACACTCACACCCAGCCACCGGTGTGGGGCCCCAACACCCAGGGTGGCAGAGCTGTCGTGTAACAGGACCGCATCCAGGGGGGAGGTCCCGCAGGCTTCAGAGTCATGGGCTCTGGACGGGCACCTCAGCTGTCCCTGACTGCTCCTGGAAGCCTACCACAGACCCACAAAAGTCACTGAGAAGTACACAGCAATGAGACGCCACGCGGTGGCAGTACCTCGCAGTGCACGCGCACTGTGTAATTGGGCTGGATGGATCTGTCCCAGCCATGCCTGGTGGCGCAAGCCTGTCATCTCAGGACTCTCTGGGAGAGAAGCTTTTCAGACCCTGTGCCGAAATAAAAAGTAAATAAGGGCCGCGCTCTTGTTGGGTTCGGTGCCAAGGCCCTGAGCCTGTCCCTGGTGCCCCCACGCCCAGTCTACCTGCCCAAACGTATCGTGTCCTGCTATGAAAATGTCCCACATCCCAGTCACTGGGCACACGGGGACCTCTGCCTCCTGTCCATCTGTGACTCAGTACCCGTCGGTCCACCTGGCCCCTTCCCATCAGGTTGTTCCGATGATTAAGCCAGAGAAGGTGCCTAACACAGGCCCCGGGGCATGGGCCCCGTCCGGAAGTGGCCACAGAGAGCAAAGGTCATTGGGGTTTCTGTCACCGTGGCCAGCACCAGTGTCGTGGGCACCTCTAGAGGCCTCGGCTTGGCCTGCCTGGCGCATGGTGCCCGTTTCCATCTCAGCAGCTTTCTCCGCCTGGCCTTGTATGCTGGTGCCAGGGTGCTCTGTGGCTGCGCAGTCCTCGGCCCAGCACTGTGCCCCGTGAGGGTTTTGTCTGGCGTCCCTACCTGGCTGAGAGATCCAGATGCCCAGCGTCCTCCAGGGCGGCGGCTCTGCTCCTGCATCCCCAGGCGTCCCTTGTCTCCCCAGATGCCCTTGGTAGGCTGTCACGGTACCTCAGCCGTCCTAGAAACTGCCACCTCTGGAGCTATTTCTTTCTTACTTGTCCCTTTTCTGCCCTTTTGCAGTCATTTCACCCCTGCCCCTGCCCTGGAAACCCTGTTGGTACCATTGTGCCAGATGCTGGGCAAGAGCCATCCTTCCTCCAGGTGACACTCAGGTCGTCCTCAGGAGAGGCCCAAGCCAGCTGCCCCCACCCCACCCTCTGGGGGGCCCACAGAGGCCCAGAGAGGCTGGGTCACATGCCCCAGGGCACACAGGTAGCAAGGGCCTGAGCTCAGGGTGTCTGTGACTGTGACCTGCGCACCCCCTCTCGGCACCTTACCCTGCATGTCACGCACACTCCAGGCCTGACCTCCACAGGCCTCCTCCGGCCACTCCCAGCTCTGAAACCACAGCCTCCCCTTGCATGGTCCAGACAGCAAGGACCCAGGAGGACACCCCAGGGTCACAGGCACTTGCCCCGAGGCCTGGCGTAGTCGGTTCTCAGGGAACACGTTCAGAATCAGCAGAGTGTGGCCACGGTTATGAGATTCCCCCCCCCCCCCCCACCCAAGGACCACGCAGCAGGAAAGGCTGGCTGTGGCCTGGGTCCCAAGGCCTGGACAGCAGGGCCAAGCTGACCCTCAGCCCCTCCCCTGGGGGTGCCAGGGGAATGTGTCACTCTGGGGGGCATCCCAGCGCCCCTCCCTCAGGGCCAGCCTCCCACCACCTGGGTTGCAAAACCATTCATAGAGGCCGGGCATGGATGCGTCCCACTGTGGTGACAGGCGCATGCTGTCCATGTGCTCATAACAGGTGGCAATTCAGCTCTAGTCAGGCACCGGAGACCAGCCGTATGGACTTGTTTTAGTGGCATTGTCAACTATGAAAAAGTCTGTGCTAAATACAGGTTGAATCCTCAGGCTCTGTCCCCAGGTCCAGGCCACCTTCAGTGACACCTGACACCTCTGAGTCCTAGAGCAGTCTACAGTACCCTCCAACTCTCCCTGGGGTTGGCCGGTGCCCTGTTCCAGGGATGTCACCTTCCTCTTCTGCGCTTCCTCAGCCTTAGGTCCCAAGGAGCACCTCTTCTGCAGTGGCTGTGGCTTTGTGTCCCCTCAGAGACTAACACATCTGCCAGGACAGTGCCTGGGGTTCTTCCCAGCTTGTCCCTACTGTGGGCTAAATTCAGGGTTTTTGGTTTTCATTTGTTTTCCCAATGGAAAGCCAGGCAGGGAAGCTGGGCTGAGGACTCCAGCCTGTTCCTGGGTTCTTGTCATCAGTTTCTGTTTCTGGACTTGGGGGTCACACCAAATGCAGTCCCTCACTGCGGAATTCGGGTTTGGCCAGCACTCTAGGCCTCAGGGTCTTTGGACCATGGGAATCCACCACCACCTCACAGAGCTATCAGAAGGGCTGCATAAAGCAATGTGTGTGAGACCCACACACCCTGGGTGTTCTGGGGTCAGGGTCTGTCCCCCTTATCCTCGTCTGGAAAATGACTGAGGCCTCTGCACTGACATCAGAGGCCTCAGATGTCCAAGGTCACCTCCCTGGAACTGCTGTGGGGATCTGAGGGAGGGAGAGACCCCTGTGAGGCCATCGGGATGGCTCTGGGTGTTCCAGGGTAGGGTTCTCACCCCCTCGCTCTCTGTGGGCAGTGCCTGAGGAATGGTCAGATCCAGGAGGAAGGCTGCAGGAAGAGGGAGGAGAGTCTAGGGAAGGGTCCTTCCAAGGGCGCCCTACAGGCTGGGAGGGGCCACCCCACACACCCGGCCCACTGCAGAACGATTGCAAGGTCTTTCTGCAGGCGAGCTTTGGGTTTCTAGACTGAGCAACCGTGTGACCTTAGAAGTCTGAGGGACCAGTAAGGAGGGGACATGCATGTGGGATGCATAAGAGCTTGGCCCTTTTCAAGACGGCCTTCCAAAGAGGCCCGGCTGGCTTTCCCATGCCTTCTTGAGAGTCACCAGAAACAGGCTTGGGGTTCCTTTGTTTTCCCCCTCCCCATTTATGTAACAATGGCCTGTGTCCCATTTCTGGAGGATCAGGGTGAAATGAGATAGCTACAAACTCTAGTCCAGTGCTTGAATCAGAAATGGCAATTCAGGTCTGCCCTGCCCCTGGCAGACATCCACAATCGATCCCCGAACTCTCCGCACCATCCTGGCAACCCAGTCTCAGTCTAAGAAACTTTCACAGGCACAATCGTGGCATCTGATGATTGTGCATCTGATCTTTTAAAAACACAGCAACCCAAGTAATGGGGTTCAAGCATGTGGCACTGGGTAAAATATTCAGGCCTCTGGAGACACCATCTCGGCAGTCTCACTATCAGCCTATTTTATTTAAGCATAAACAGTAAATGCACTGGGACTTATTAATGGAAAAGCATGTTTAGGAATTACAGCTATTACTCATCAATCAGATGGAATAATTGCTACAATCACCGGGTGATTAAGCCTTCCCTGGCCTCAGAAGGAAGCACGCGAGCTCCGGGATTCATTTCTCTGCTCAACACAGTCCCAGAACCAGGAAGAGAGGGTCCTGGATTTTGGGGCTGCCATACTGGCCACTTTGAGCCACGGTAGTAGCCCCTGGTCTCCCCCACCCAGAGTGGAGATATCACATCCATTATGAATGCTGTCAGTTGAAGGTTAGAGAAACACTGCCCTCAAAGCAGCTTAAGTCATGGATTTTTTTCCCTCCAAATAAGAAATCCAGTGATCAGTAAAACGGGACAGGCAGAGCGGTCCAACAGAACTAACAAGAGTCCAGCCTCTTTCCATCTTTCCAAATTGAAAGATGGAGGTCAGTGACTGGTTGCTTCGTGGTCGCAAGACGGCTGCTAGTGCTCCAGGCATCAAGCTTGTGTTTAAGGCAAGAAGGCAGAAGCAATGGTGATGACATTTGCCCTTTGTTTAAAAAGAGAGACTTGTACTTATATCTTTCTGGCCAGAACAGGGTCATGTGGCCACGCTTGCTTCAGAGGAAGCTGGCAAAGTAAAGAACACAAAGATGTCCTGGTCTGTGGGGTGCCTAGCCTGATCCTCGCCTGGGGCTGAGACAGTGTTCTGTTTCTCTAAACAAGCAAGGGTTCTGTGAGCAAGAAAAGGAGTGGAAGGCTGACGTTGGCCGGGACGCTAGGCCAGGAGACTGTGCTCAGTATCACTTCTGGGCCATGACGGCTTCCGTAGAAGAGGTTTGGGTGGCCGCGCTGTTCTTTGCTAGTTCCTCCACACACAGATCATCAGCACGCAGGACGGGAGGAGCAGCAGGTACCACAGGTGGAGGCCCCCCAGGAGCCTTGCAGGGGAAGTGACGTGGAAGCCACCAGTGCAAGCCAGTGGCCTGCAGCCGGCTCCTGCCATGTGTGCTTGCTGGCACAGGCGGAAGAACCTCTCGCTGGAGGGAGAGGCGGGAGGGGAACCCGTGTGGATGGAGTGTGGACGCGGGCCCAGGAGCACAGGCAAACCCCGGGGCCCGCAGGACCGTGAGCGCCGGCTGCGTTTGGACTGGGTCCCTAGGGTCACGCCTGCCGCTGTCCTTGCACCTGCGGGACCGGTGCGAATGTCACCCGCCACCCTGGCCAGCCCAGCACCTGCGCCTCCGTCGGCTGCGGCAGTCAAGGTGTTTGAGCTAGGGGAGGGGAGGGCGCTTTGTCTCTCATGGGTGGGGGTGGACCTGTGGCCACAGGGAAGGTGACCGAGAGGTGGGAGGCGTGGTGAGGGAGGAGAGGAAAGGAAAAGCGGAAGGAACTGGGGTGCGCCGCGCCCGGGGTTCTGCCGACTGCCCACGCGAAGGCATTGCGCACCGCGAGCCGATGAGCAGAAGCGTAAAGGGATAATGCTGCGGAAGGAAGGCGTCACTGTCGCGCGCTGTGAGCGAATCCGTGGGCGGGCGGCTTCCTGTGCCGGTGGAGGTGGAGAGGCTGCTCGGATCGCGCGTCCTTGCGGCTCTGTGGCTCCCTCCGCGTGGGCTTCCCGCCCCGGCAAGCGGCCATCAGAAGCTTGGACCTCAGCGTCTATGCACCCAGGACCCCCGAACAGGGCATGGCGGCGGTGCAAGCCCAGCACAGCGCTCTCTGGCCACCTGCTGGCCTGCCCGTCCCCGAGCCCATCACTGAGGCCAACAGAGGCCCAGGCTGCGGTGCCAGTCCCAGGGGAGCCCAGGGAGGGCATCCAGGGCTGCGCGGCCACGGGGGCTGCATGCCTGGCAGCCGGCCTCGCCGCCCATGTCTGCGCCCCTCCTGCAGCTCCTGTGCCCATTGCTTCCCCCAAACTCTCACGATGCCCTTCCAGCCTCCACTGCAGGGTGCAGCAGGGCGCGGGTCCTCTTTCTCACCCAGAGGCAACCGTCTACTCCGCCGCCTGGTGGGCGCGCCCCCTTAGAGGGCAGACACGAGGGCCACCTCCGAGGCTTTGCAAAACCGTGCACAACTGGATCCCCGCTTGGCCTGGGCGTGAACAGAGCGCTCTGCTGCCCACCTAATGAAAGTGCGAGACATGGAGGCGACAGCAGCCTGGCTAAGCGTCGGTGGCCCCTGTCTTATCCACCCCATCCCCCACCCCCGCACCGTCCTGTTTACCCTCTGCTTGAAGCTGCCCCTGCATCCTCCCTGGTTTACTCTGCCAGGGAGAGAAGCCCGACTGGAATGGGCTCGAGCAACATGGGAATTGATTTGCTCCTGAAAGTAGCAGCGCGGGGCAGCGGGGCTCGCTCCTGTCTCCAACCGGGCCTTGCCTGTCTCGGCCTCCTGCTGCTGACCTCTGACTTCCATCTCACTGTGCGATGAGAGTTTGGGATTCGAGTGTTATATACTAGCTTCCCCTCGACTTCCGATGCCCAGGAGAAACAACAGCAGGGCACTGTCAGCTGACCTGGCAGGGTCCTCAGAGCAGCCCTGGAAGCCAGCACAGAGACTGGGCCCAGGCCTCAGGTGGCCAGAAGGCAAGAAATATGAGCTCCTGGAGGCAGAACATGCCCAGGGTACAGCTCCTATGGTCCCCTCTGGCAAAAGTGGTGCTGGGAAGATGCATGGTAAAGCAGAGGCCTGGGTTCAAATCCTGGAGCTGCCGCCTAGTGCTTCGGGCAGGTCACCTAAGCGCTGGACCTTGGCTTCGTCCCCTGCACGTTTGTGGGGCTGTCACACAGAACATGTACTGTCCTCAGGACATGGCCGACCCTGGTGTTGCACTGAGACCCAGATGCACAGCAATAACCTGAAACATTACTGCAAGTTCTTACTTTTACTATTTCATTATTATTACCTTGTTATTTCTCCTTTTTAAATTTCCATTTGCATTTGATTATTTTTATATATTTGTATTCTTTTTCTCTGGTTCAGAGCTAGCCATGTGTCCCCTCCCCTCTCCCTGATGCCCCCTGGAAGAGGACGGGCATCACTGGACATCCTTGGTGGCCCAGGGCACGGTCAGGGCAAACTCAGAGATGGGATTGCTTTTAGTGATTTTGAGGTTTCTGGTCTTAGACCTCAGTTTTGATCCATTTTAAGCTGATTTTTTTAGAGGGCGAAGAAAGGGATCTAGTTTTGATCTTCTGCCAGTGGGTATCTGGTTTCTCCAGAACCATTTGTCAAAAAGGTTGTCCTTTCTCCAGTGAACATGTTTTGTTCCTTTGTCCTGTGTCAGATCGTTGTAGCTGGGTGGCTTCATTTTGGTGTCCTCCATTCCATTACACTGGTCTTTCTGTTTGGGATTGGGGGCAGGGCACTGCCATGCTGTTTTTGTTACTGTAGCTTTGTGGTATAATCTCAAATCAGGCATTGTGATGCTCTTTTGGTTTAGGATTACTTTAGCTATTCTTGGTCTTTTGTGTTTTCCCATGAATTTTAGGGTTGTTGTTTCTGCTACCAAGAATACCATTGAGGGCCGGCGAGACAGCTCAGCAGTCTAAAGCATCTGCTTAGGCAAGCTTAGGCAACGGCAGGGACCACAGCTCAATCCCGGCACCACATGCTGCATCACCCCCACCCCCAGGGCAGCCTGAGTCGGCCATTATATAAATAAATAAAGTTTTAAAAAAGAATATCATTGGTAATTTGATGAGGATTGAATCTGTAGGTCACTTCCGGTGTTACGGCTATTTTGACAATATTAATCCTGCCCGTCCACGAACATGGGACCCCTTCCCTTTCTGTCTCCTCCTCAGTTTCTTCCTATTCTCAATTTTTACAGTTTGCACCACCTTGGTTGTACTAATCCCTACGTATTTCATTTATTTGAATCCATTGTGGATGAAATTGGTGTCCTGGTTTCCTTCTCGGTGAGTCCATTTTTGATGTATAACACACTGATGGATTTTTAATGTTGATGACAGATCCTGCCACATGGCTAGATTCATTTATCAGCTCTAAGAGTCTCTTGGTGGGGTCGATAAGGCCAACTGAATATAGGACCATAGCCGCAAAGGTGGACTGACTTCTTCCTGTCCTGTCTGGACCCTCACTGCCCTCACCTGAATGTCAAGAATGACCCTGAACACACGTGGTGAGCGTGGATATCTTTGCCCTGTGCCTGACCTAGTTTATTTTACCTGGAGACAGAGTCTGAGTCACAGAGTTGCCCAAACTGGCCTTAGACTCAAGATCCTGCTGCCTCTGCCTCTCTGTCCCTCTACAAGTTATCTGTTACATTAGATTTAATACATTCAAAGAACCCCTTTCATGACTTTGAAAATTTTTATAATGACACCCATACACCCCATCACCCCCCAAAGAACTAGCAAACAACCCCCAGAGGCTACCTGGAGCCTCATGCCCTGCTCTGGCCTGAATTTTGACTTACTCAGAAGTTAATCGGATCTAAGATAGGTTCGGTCTTGCACTTTGACTTTGCTTTTCTCTTAAAGCTCTACCACGTGTTTAGAGATCTCTATAAAGCATTCTTTTCCCTGTGAAGCGCTGCGCTAAGGGCTTGACACATCCTGGGTTCACGTATGCTGGGTATGTCCTCTCTCCCTGAGCTACGTCCCCAGACCTGATTCGTAAAATTTTGCAGACATGTCGTACAGTAGCTCCCCCAGATTCAGAGAGCCCCCCCCCCATTGGTACCTGAACCCTGAAATTCTCCCTACACTGTGTGTCTCCTCTATGCATACAGATGTGTAATAACATCTAATGTATAAGTCAGGCCCAGTAAGGCATTAATAACAATAACTAGTAAGAAACTAAAACAGTAGCAATGCGCTATGATAGAAGCTGTCTAAAAGTTTTTAATTGCTTATTTATGGAATTTTCCTTTC
>PVKN010022577.1:0-15205 GCA_004027915.1 Capromys pilorides
AAAAAAAAAAAAGCAAAAATGAAGGGAAGGACAAAATGGATGGAGAGAAAGAAAATTAAAGAAAGACAAATGCACAAGAGAAACTGCACAAATACAGACAGCACGAGTAAAACGAGAAATACAATAAAAAATAAAAAAAAGTAAAACGAGGAGAAAAAATGGAAGAAAGGAAGTTTTAAAACTTAATACAGGAGAAGCACATAAAACAATAAAAAAAAGCGAAGAGAAAAGGCTGGGGAGATAGCTTGGCAGCACAAGGTCCTGCCTGGCAAGCCCAAGGACCCGGGTTCGAAATCCAGAATGCTGGACACGCCATGGTGGCCACTGCTGGAGAGACTGAGACCAGGATCACTACCAGTCTGAACTGCTTAGTGAGACCCCGTATCAAAGAAACAAACAGCAAAGAAAGGATGAGGAAAAGAAAGATCAAAAGAGAATGAGAGAAATACAGAGAATCACAAGGGAAGAAGGGAGGGGGAAAAAAGCCTCCACAGGAAGAAAGAAAAAAAAAAAAAAAAAACAGACACACAAAAAGAAAGGAAAAGAGGAATATGGGGAAAAGAAAGAATTCTAAGGCCCAAGTAACTTCGGAAATATGGCTGGGGCACTCGACGTGTACAAATTACCAAGCCAAGAATGTGCATGGCGCTTCACCAGCACAGAACATTCTAGAAACACAGACCGGCCCTCACCCCCACAAGACCGAGGTTCGGACCTCCAACGAGAGGGTCAGGCCTGTCACCTACCGCCATCCTGAAGAGGAAAGGCCCTGAAGCCGCTCAGCAGAGCCGCGGAGGAGTCAGCTGTCTGCTTGGGGAACCCGCAGGAGCGCAGCCGCGTGAGGAGCAGGTCCACAGCCGAAGACACACTGGGAGAAGAATCATCCAGCCAACAGGAAGGAGACAGGCGGGAAACGCCCCCTACTGGAGCTGCAGCGCGCCGTGGGAGGAGTCACTTCCTAGGCCAACGCATCAGAGCTCCAGGCTGTAACCCTAACTCTCTGCGGGGGTGGAGGACGGAAAATGCAAGAGCAGGCCCAGCCTTTGCAATGTGGACACTTAAACAAAGTTGCAAAAGAAAAGAAAAAGAAAAAGATGGGAGGGCACGTAGCTGAACGCAAAGTTTCAGCTATCAATCCTCATCCCACCAAAAAGAAAAAACACAGTGCTATAAAGTAAAAGTGCGGCTTGTGTACACCAGCTCCAGCATTATACAGCAAGAAAAACTGGGTGAGTTTTCAGGTGAGCATCCACACACTGTACACACAGGGATACTGGTGGCAATCACAACTTAGAGAATAACACTGATGGCAGCCAGACAAGACGAGAGGCTTTGCTTGCAGCAAGCCCATTCAGGGATGCCTCCATGTCCTGAATAGATTCAAAGCATGGCCCCTGCATGCGCATTTTTTTGTTGTTTCATGTATTTAATACAGGCTTTACAGAGTGTACAGGGTCTCACTACATAGACTGAAATTACAGTGATTCTCCTGTTTTCAGTCTCCCAAACGCTGAGATTATATGCACACACCACCATGTCCAGTTTCAGTGCCCCAGGGAGCAGAGTGGGGCTGGGCCAACACTGCTTGTGATACTGGAAATTGAGTCCTCCTCCCTATGCTCTGTCTAAGCAAGTGCTTTTGTCCACTGACCTATCTGGCCAGCACCAAGGAAGATTTCATCATCCATGTCAATGACACTTAAAGAGCGACTGAATGACTGCTTCAAAAGTACCAAAAAGGATAAACCTCAAAAGCAAAGGGGAGGGGCCGGCGAGATGGTTCAGTGGTCTAAAGCACCTGCTTAGGAAAGCTCAGGCAACTGCAGGGACTGTGGTTCTATCCCCGGCACCATATGCTGCGCCAGCCCCACCACCAGGGCAGGCTGGACCAGCCACAAAATAAATAAACAAAGAAAACAAACAAGCACAACAAGCAAACAAACAAATAAATAATTAAAAAAAAAAGAAAAGGCCAGGGAGATAGCTCAATGGCACGAGTGCCTGCTTGGCAAACACAAGGTCCTGAGTTCAATCACTAGTAGTGAAGAAGAAAAAAAAAAAAAAAAGCAAAGGGGAATATTTTCAGGGTGATAATGGTGGTATGACTTGTATAGTCATACATTTCTTTAAACACTCTCTTTGTATCTTTTATTTATTTATTTATTTATTTAATTTTTTTGGTACCAGAGATCAAACTGAGGATTGCATTCGCCAAGTAGGCACACATGACACTGAGCTCCATGGCCCATATACACTCTTTTTGAGACAGGGTCTCCCTGTGCAGCTCTGACAGGCTTTCAGCTGACTCTGTAGCCCAGGCTGGTCTAGGACTCACAACAATCCTCCTGCCTCATCCTCCTGAGTGCTGGGATTACAGGTGTATACCAACCATGCCAGGTTCATCACCTTATATATCAATGACCCATATATTTTTGAAAAATTGTACATAAACCTAGGGGAGATTTTGTCAGTTCCAGGGAACCAAATTATAAATATTTTACTTTAGACTGATTTGTTGTTGGGATTTTCATTTTCACTAGATATCTGCAGGTAATGATCTGCTCACTTTTAGTAAGTTTCTATTTTCAACACTTCTCTGACCTTTGGTCTCCATTATACATATGTGATCACTATTAACGTATACGATCACTGAATCTCCCATATATACATAGCAAGCGACATTACGCCTGAAATGGCCTTTCTCTAATGACTTCCCGGAGGAGGACTTTTCTTTCACCCTAAATAAAGCTAAGTCTGTCTCCATTGGCATCTCACTCTTTCTTGTTGCTGCAGAACCTGTCATCACTGCCTTTGCACCATTTGGGGACCAGAACTTTACGTGCTGAATCCACACTCCCTCTCCATTCCAAACTACCACAGTGTCATCCTCATTTGATTCAACCCAAATCCAGGCATATTCCTCTAATCACTCAGCCAATACTTACCAGCACCTGTTACTGCAGACAAAGTGCTGAGCTATGTAAGGGAGGAAAAACAGATGAAAACCTGATGTCAGTAATGGGCTAAACAGTGGAGAAAGTCAAGTAAGTATGGCATAAGTAAGTACCAGAACAAGTGAAATAGGTCAGGTCTTTCACCTATAACATCAGCACTGGTATAGGCTTAAAGATGAATCTCTCCTAAGGCCAGAAGCCAGGAACAGACTGCAGCCCTTGGACACCAGAACTAAGCAATGAACTATCCTCCTTCACCGACTCTGTAAATTACCTTTGTTCTTATATCCAGGATTATCATTCTGTCACTGCATTTGTGATTCCCTTTTGGTAAATCTCCTTAAAATCTAAGGCTTACAAGCTCTGGGGGCTCCAGAGCTTATAGCTGGATTGTGCCTTGGCCTCTGTTCCTCAGTGTTGGTTCATGTAACTTACACAGTTATATCTTTTCTTTGACCTGATGTCTGCATGAAATGGGGAACTGCTCCAGGACTTCAGGTAATAGATAGTAGAGTTTTGTTCATTTTCTTCCTTTAACAGCGTTAGTGTTATATACCTTATCTCCATATAATGATATGTACTTCATTCATGAGTTTGTACATATGCAAATAGCTGTGATAAAAACATTACAATTAAGGCAATAGACATTTCCAACAGCTCCCAGGATTATTTTGTGACTTGATCTTGCTGTTAATGTAAGAACAGCTAATGTGATACTTAACCTGGGAACAAATTTGTAAGTGCATAACATGTTACTGCTAACTACAGACGATGCAGTCAGGTGATGATGCTCTGAAGCTATCACATAAGTACAATGTCTAATTTTGACTTCTTATGAGTGGAGATAATTTATCCTGCCTGTCCATTCCAATTCTGTCTGTAACTCAACAGCCATTGGCGGTTAAACATCATGTCTCCTCATTTGCCCAGTGCAACTGGCTTCCTACTTCTCCCAAGCGAGTTCTAAGGAAGATGTAGCTATTAGTTTCAAGGTGCAGGTTCCCTAAAACAGGGGATAAGTGATCCTGACCCCACTGAGTATCATGATAAAGCTGTACATTTTGAAACAAGCGTAGGCACAGCCATAGTGAGTTATTCAAAGGAAGACAGTCTTTTCTTTGTAGATGAGAAAAATACATTAGGAAAAATTCATTGGTAAGTTCCAAATGCTTTCTCAGACCAGAAATTTCTCAAAATGTCAATGATGCACAGAAAACACTGAGGTGTTCAGTTTTTCTATGTTAAAGAGCTTACACCAGACTGTTATAGTGAGGCAGTCTGACTACATTTCATGGAGAGACCTGAATGTTAGGCAAAAGGGTGTGGATGGTGTGCACTTCAATATAGGAAGCCACTATAGATGAAGAGACAGGCATAGTCAGAGCTGCGTACAGCCGGGTACACAGTAAGATATCAGAACTATCTTGCTCATCTACAATGGCTCCCAGATTTCAGACAGTCACATGGGGAAGGAAGAATGCACAATTACAAGACTTGTATAGGAGGCGAATTGGAAAAGAAAAAAAAATCCATCAATGGAGGAGGAGAAGGAGGTAATAGAAAATATAGGATGGCCTTAAAAATGATGACACTGGGACCAGGGAGATAGTTCAGTGGAATAAGTGCTTCCTTGGAAAGCACAAGGCCCTGAGTTTGATACCTGCTACCACCAAAAAAAAGAAAAAATGATACTACTACCATGGAGACTAGACAGGGATGGAGATGAAAGTTAAGTCCCAAGGGTTTGAGGAGATTTATAAACAATTGTTGAAGGGGTAGTAAAAATTGGAAATATGGCTTCACAAAAAACCCAACTCACATGTGTGTTTTGAAGTGAGAAAGTCCAAAAATAAAGTACCACTGGATGAGTATAGAAGGACTACCATCACTGCAATGTGTGGGAGGATAAAGGAGAACCTCTAATACAGCCCAGCCTCATCATCTTGGTGACAACTCACTTACAATACAGAAAAAAAAAAAAAGTCGGGATGTATCTGTGATAGAATTAACCTCTTCTATCCCATTTCCAGAAAAAAAAAAATCCAGTTTATACTGGGTGATCACCAAGTAAACTGCCTGTAATCCCTCCTACTTGAGATGATAGGCACATACCTCTCAAATTTGAAGCCAGCCTGGAAAACTGAGGAAGGCAAAATAGAAAGGAGAGAGGGCTACAGAAGTGCTTCAGCACATCTTCCATCTCCAGAACCTAAAAGGTAAAAAATCAATCCGGCAAGGGCGTTAAAAGAGGAAGGGAATCAGTGATGGAAAGATGGAGGGAAAGAGGAAGGGATGGGCAGAGACGGAGAGAAGAAACGTAGAGTGGAAGGGAAAAAAGCAGGGAATAAAAGAATTCTTTTCTACAAAACAGTAGCTCATAATTAACCAATCACTCAGTGCATAAGAAAAAAATCTACAGAGGAAAGCATCTGAAGCTTCCAGAGCTGAGAAACTAGCTAACAAAGATTCATCTAAAAATGTTGAAGGCCTTCTGACTAGAGTTGGGAATATAAAACAGCACCATACTCAGGACGAAATGTGTTGGAAGCTCCTCCGAAGAACTGAGCCATTAGCCCTCTGTACAGAAAACTACCAAATGTCCAAGGCACATACAGCACAATTCAGAGGGGCACCACAGAAGCAAGAACAAAATGGAAAGCCAAAGTAGAAAGTCCTCAGGTAAAAATATTTTAGAGAGTAAAACAGTCAGCTTCCTGTGGTCAGGCTTCATAGGTGCCTGTCTATATTCCCAGCAACTGGGCGGCTGACACAGGAAGGCTGCCAGGTGAAGTCCAAAATACACAAACTAAATACTTAGCATACCATAAAAAATAAAACAAAGAGACTGCTGGGTGTGGAAAGCACTGCAAAAGGCTTTGCATTCAGTACTGTCTTCTGCGAATAAAAAATAAAGGATGTCAAAAAAAAAAAAGGGAATAGCTAGACAAAAGGGATGGGGGAAAGGGAGACAGGCATACAAAAAGAAAAAATGAAGGAAAGAAACAAAGAAGGAGGGAGGGGAATATGGTTTGCACAGACCACCTCTAGAACTGCACAGCAGGAAAAACAAGGGTCAGTTTCTAGCTAACCATCAATAAATGAACACCTTGGACACTGCTACCTGTTTAAACACAAGGAATGACAAAGAGGGAAATCAGGCAAAAAAAAAACCTAGGAGCACTTTGGATTTGCAAGCAGAGGCTCTGGTCATCCATGACAGTCCAACAATACTCCATGATGCTTAGAAAGAGAGAGCTTCTCCTGCATATGGCATTGGTTTTTGTTTTAATTTCTCCCTCAGGCTAAACAAATGTGGGAGTTTAACAGTTAGATCCTAGTGCTCTTATGAATGGGATATTGATAGGGACTTCTGAGGGGACAGGACACGGCCTATCACTTAATACATGTGATGCTTACGCAGGAGTACACGCAGAAATCAAATGAGCTCTGGGCATAAGGTTTGACTGCTTTAGTGTGTGTGTGTACTATAACTGTTTTTAAAAAATGTTTTAAGAATGTTTATCAATTCAGAAGATAACATGAACATCTGTGAGGAATTTTACAAGGCATAGAAGACTTCTAATTTTTAATATGGGACACCAAATTGTTCAGGTCAAATATTAAAAATGACAAATTCAGAAGGAAATGTTCATTTCAAAACCTTATAGATAAGCCAGGCGTGGTGGCGTACAACTGTAATCCCAGCACTTTGGAGGCTGAGGAAGAAAGATGAGTGCGAGTTCGAGAAAACTCAGGCTACAAAAGTGAGCTCAAGGCCACCCTGAAGTACATAGTGAGACCCTGTCTCAAAAAGACAAAAAAAAAAGAAAAGAAAACCTTATAGAAACATCTAAAATGTTAAAAATTCTAACAATAGGTTGAAAAAATATTTTTAAAATCAAGAATTTGGGATTCTGTGCACTGCTTTTCACCCTAAGCAATCTCTGAATCAGTAAAGTCAGTTGCAAAAAAATGAACAACTGGAGGGAATCTACTAGGAGACCTAGGGGGAATTCAAGTGGGAGACCAGTGAATGAGAAGTACATCTTTCACTGTTTCTATCACCAAGGTGTGGCACGAATGTGTGCCACACACTACTGTAATCCTAGCACTTGGGAGGCTGAGGCAGGAGGATCGGTGCGAGTTCAAGATCAGCCTGGGCTACAAAAGTGAGCTCAAGGACAGCCTGAACTTCATAGTGAGACTCTGTCTCAAAAAGACAGAAAAAAAAAAAAAAAAAGAATGTGTGCCACAAGTGAGACAACAAGAGACAAAGAACAGGCAGTGTGTGGAAGAGGGATCACCCACAGATTGACCCCTGGAGGACTGTGCTGCTGAAATTCACAGAAACTCCAAACAATGAGCATTATTCAGAGCCCTCAGGTACTAGGTCCCACACACCTTTAGGCCCAGGGGAAAAAGAAAATCCTCAGTGAGGATAGGATGATGCTTTCATCCCTAGACAATGAAGGCGTGTACCCCTCCCTCAACTGTTAACGAGCGCTGACTAAGTGTTGATTGACCCAGACCTCATCAGTAAGTGATGCCAAGCTATATGAAAAGATCGTATGTCAGTAACAGATATATTCTTCCTCCCTGCCTTTAGGATTCAAAGATGACTTATAGATGGAACTTGCAAACCAGGAAACAGACTAAATAAGAAATGCAGGAGAAGGAAATGGTGGAAAAAAATGAAAACAGGATTAAAATTAAGCCAGTCAACGTGAAATTGCAAATATAGGTGGATGTAAAAACTAGAAAGATATAGGGGAGATCTATAAAGGTACAGACAAAGGGAAGAGAGTGCAACGCTCTGTCAGGCTTCAGTAAGGAAATAGGAATCCACCAGTAACCTAGAGATAAATGAATATAGGAAATTCTTAGCTACATAGGATGGTTGACCAATGTAATGCCAGTGGTGAGGGCTGGTTTGCTATTTCCAGCCGATTCTTAGCCACTCAGAGAGTTCATGTCTCAAAATACAAAAGGCCAGTATAGTGATGGACACCTGTAATCCCTGCACTCCGATAGCTGAGGCAAGGGCATCACCATTGGGGATCAGAATTGGCTATGTAGTGTGTTCAAAGCCACATTGAAATACACACAGAGACTCTGTCTCAATTAATTAATTAATTGAGGTTTCAGTGGTAGACGAACAGTTGGCTTTATTTCTGCTGCCAGAAGAGGAAAAAAAAATCTGTTCACATTGTATGGGCATGCTTTTGCACATCTGCATTCCCACCTACTTGGGAAGCTGAGGCAGGACTATCTCAAATTCCAAAGCAGCCTAAACAAATAATGAGACACCCCTATCTTTTTGAAAAATCACAAAATAAAAAAATAGGGCTGAAATAGGGCTGGTCAGATATATCAGTAGATTAAAGTGCCTGCTTACGCAGATGCAGGGACTGGGGTTTGATCCCCAACATGCCGTGTGCGCCTGACCCTGGAGCCAGCTGGGATGGCAATTGACACTGGGCATGGTGGTGCACACCTGTAATTCCAGTGCTTGGAAGGGTGAAAACAGTAGGATCACTACGAGTCTGATATGTGTAGTGAAACCCCGTAGACCTTGTACTAAATACAGAAAAAATAAATAAAAAACCATTTTTAAAAAGATGAAATATGTCCCAGTGCTGAATCTATTTCCTATACTTACACAAAGAATAGGAAAAAGCTCAAACAAGAATTGTTTTACCTAAGTTCTAAAACGTACTTACCCAATACAAACTCTAACAGACAACTGCTGCTGAAAGTACCAATTACTTCAAGGGCAGAGTAAAGCATGAACTTTAAAAGAACTAGAAATCCTCAGAGGGCTCCCACCCCCACCAAGCTGAAATTCAGGCCCCTGAGGTGATGGTGAACCATATCAGCTAACACCACAGAGAGGTGGAATCACACTCTAAGCCCTTCCACAGAACTGAGCAATCTGCCCACTGACCGAGAACACTGAAGAGGCCAATCAGTCAGCACACCAACGGAGCTGGGTGACACACTATGAAGAAATAGCAAACAAGAATTGCAGTCCTCCGGCACACCGAGTGGCACAGTGTAACAGGACGACCAATTCCACTGGCTCCAAATGTTGGTGGACAACTGTAAACCAAGTACCACAGGAGGTTGAGACAGAAGGCTATCGAGTTTTTGCTCAACTTGGCACCTTTAGGAAATTAGCAAGACACTATCTCAAAGGTTTTTTAAAAAGATGGAAATTAATGGCTTAGTGTAAAGGTCCTAGCTTCGATCACTAGTGTTGCATGAAGTAAAGCTGGATTTAGGGAGTGAATGAGATAAAAAAAAATATGGCATGTGTATACATTTAATATTATTTATCATAGTAAGAGACATACAGTCACAATTCTTCTCAAAATACTCTCTTATCCCACCACTCTTGCCATTTTCTGCAACAGTTCTGTGAGTCCTAAATCTTGACTGTCTCTAGTTGAGTTTTCTGGCTGCCTAATATTCTAGATCCATTAAGATTTTAGCTTTCCTGGTCATTTTGACTTTGGGAATGAGAAAAAAAGCCTAAACAGTCTAGATTCATTGAAGATGGGAAACTTCAGGCTGGCAAGATAGCTCAACAGAATAAGCACCTGCTTTCGGCAAGTGCAGGGACAGGGGTTCAATCCCCATTACCACATGCTGTGCTGGCTCCATCCACAGGAGTGCTGACACAGCTACCAATTCTGGCATAGTGGCACATGCCTGTAATTCCAGTGCTGAGGAGGCTGAAAATGCGTAGGATCACAAAGAGTCCAAACTACATTGTAATAACCTATACCAAATACATAAGAAAGATGTTTTTTACACTGTAATGTTCATACAATCCTGCCTTTACCTTGGATGACATTTTGAAACAATATTCACTGTATATTTTTTCATAACTTGCGAAGATACAAGGAGGGTTTCCACAAATATTTCAGAAAATGATAAAAACAGAGATGGATTCAGTGTGTACCAAATAAAGGCGAGTACTTGGTTGAGGGGAGAGATTAATGCCATGGTGTCTTACATTGTCATAAATATTATTAATGTAACATTTGGCTTTGCCAACTCATATGTTTCAAGGCATCTATCCATTTCTTTTGTGTTTTCTGTATTATTAGAATAAAAATTCTCGATGTGTTGGCCTTCTGGATTTCTGCAGTGTGATTTCACCCTTTCATTCCTAATTGCATGGATTTGAGTCTTTTTATGATAAAGTTGGATAATGGTTAATTAATTTTATATAATCATTCATTAATTACCCTTTGATTCATTGATTTTTGTGTTTGCTTAGTCTCAACTGCATTCACATATGCTCTGATATTTATAATTTTCTCCCTTGTATGAGCTTTTGGTTTGAACTGTTTTTTCAAAAGTATGAGGTTCAACATTAGGTTGCTGAGCTCCCTCTGTTTTCCTGCTGTGGCAGTTCGCTGTTATAAACTTCCAGCCTAGCACTGCTTTCATTGCATCCCATAGGTTCTCCTGTATCAGTATTATTATTAAAGCTCTTTGATTTCTTCTTTGTTATGTATTTAGGACAAGGTCTATAGAGTCTCATCAGCAGCTCAGATTCATAGTGATTCTCCCATTTTCAGCCTCCCAAGAGCTGGAATTACTTATGCCACCACGCCCAGTCTCAATCACAGTCTCAGCACCCCTTAGGGATGGGGGTGGCACCACAGACCAGGGATTTTAATTTATTTCACTTCAGCTGTTACCTATGAGAGCTCTAGAGAGTGTTCAATCTCCATATACACTTATGTAGTTTTTGTGGATCCTTTGATTTTTAATTTCCATGGGGCTGGGGAGATAGCTCAGTAGAATAAGTGCTTGCCTGGCAAGCACAAGGGCCTGAGTTCAATTCCTGGTTCCGTAAAAAAATAAATAAAATTTCAATTTCATTGCCCTATGGTCTAATATTCTTGGGATGAACTAAGTTACTTTTAATTTACTTTAGCATGTTGTTCGACACAGTAATTTTTCTCTTTTGGAAAATGCTATATGCACAACTGACAAGAATTTATTCTGATGTTGTGGGATGGAACAATCTGTAGAAACTGAGCCCATTCTTTGTGCCAGAGGTGAGAGGGAAATAGCTCAGTAGAATAAACGCTTGCCCAGCAAGCAAGCAAAGGGTGCTGAGTTCAATCCCTGGTACTACCAAAAAAAAAAAAAAAATGCTTCAAATGTTTGTGCAGTTCTGTATTATAAGTTGGAACTTAACTTACAAGATACAGGTTTACAGATATAGTTACTACATGTACATGAATTACCAAAGCCAAATCAAAGCAAAATACAAATCTTCTACTTTTTTTTTTTTTTTTTTTTTTTTTGCGGGATGGGGGATAGAACTCAGGCCCTTGCACTTGCCAGCAAAATAGAAATTCTAAATAACTCAGTATCAGGCAATGAAACTGAAAGTGTAATTACATTTTACCAACAAAAAAAAAGCCCAAAGCATGATGGATGCACTGCTGAAATCTATAGGAAAATTAGATAAGATCTAATGTCATTCCTCTTAATGCAGGCCACTCTCCCTCATGACCACACACAGAAATCCTCAATAAGATACAGGCAAAGAGAATGCAGAAAATCATCAACATTATACACTGGGACCAACTAGGATTCACCCCAGAGATGCAGAAATGCTTCAACAAAACAAATCCATAAATAAACTCTAGGTCTTCATGTCTGCATGTTGGCTTCTGAAAAACTACTAGGAAGATGACAATATGCAATGTATTAATTACTGTAACTGTCCTACTAAGCTGTTTTGAAACTGCTTCACTTTTATTTTATCTTTTATCTCATTAAAGTGAATAAAAAAGCCACAAATGTTATATACCACATCAACAGAGCCAAAGATAAACTCACATGATCATGTCAATAGATTCAGAAAAAAAGCACTTGACAAACTCCAACACTCACTCATGATAAAATTCCTTAGAAAATTGGAATAGATGGTTATTTATCTCAATCTGCTAAAAGCTAGCTATGACAAACAAACAGTCAACATCATACTAAGTGGTCAGAAACTGAAAGATTTTACTCTAACTTCAGGAAGAAGACATGGGCATTCATCATCACCAATCTTATTTTAACACAGTTCTGGAAAAAATACCTGGAACAATTACAAAAGAGAAAAAAAGGAGTAACGTCAAGAAAGGAAGGCATTAAATTATCATTTGCAGACGACATAATATTTTATATAGAAAACACCTAAATCTCAACCAAATCTCAACTTAGAATAACCAACTTAAATAGTGTAACTGTATACAAAGTCAACACTCAAAAATAGCACCTCTGTACAAAAATAACAAACTTATTGAGAAAGAAATTAGAGAAACAACACAGAGAAAGAAATCAGTGAAATCAAGATATCATCAAACAAAATGAAATACTTGGCATTCTAACAAGTGAAGTAAAATATGTTCCCATTGTACACTACAATTCTGCAGCAACATATTGAAAATGGCCATATTACAAAAATTGTTATACAGATGTAATGCAATTCCGATCACAATACCAATGGGATACCTCACAGAATTATAGAAAACAATCCTAAAATTTATTTTGAACCAGGGACCTAGAGTAGAAAGAGCAGTTGTGGACAACAAAACCAAGACAGGTGCATCACAATCTCTGACTTGAAATTATATTATTAATCTACTGTGATAAAAAAGCATGGTTCTGAGAAAGAAAAAAAAAAAACCGGCGGATCAATGCAAAAGAAAGGAAGATGCAAAAAAAAAAGTCTCAAAACATACTCAGCCTCTTAAACTTCAACATACGGGACAAACACTTCCACCGGAAGAAAGACCCAATTAATAAATGTGCTGGAAAGGGCTGGCCTGATAACTCAGCTGACTAAAGCACCTGTTTAGGCAAAGCACAGCAGCCAAGATTCAATCCCTGGAATGCCCTGCGGGCCCCACCCCGGGGACACGCTAGGATAGCTATTGGGACTGGGTGTGGTGGTTCGCACCTGCAATCCCCACACTTGGGAGGCTGAAAACAGGAAGATCATTATGCGTCTAATCTAAATAGTGAGACCCTGTATTTCCTGTACTAAATCAATAAAAAAAAAAAAAAATGTGCTAGAAAAACTAGCTTTCCACACGCCAAAGGCTAAAAACTAGAGCCATGTTTCGCATCCTGTACTAAACTAAAGTAGAAATGGATCAAAGATCTAAATACTGGGACCGGGAATACAGATTAGCACATAAGAATCTGTCTGGCAAGCACAAAGTCCTGAGTTCAATTCCCGATGCCAAAAAAAGAAAAAAATAATCTAAATATTAAACCCAAAATACTGAATGTATTTACACAGATAAAAGGTAGAATTCCTGAAAACATAGATGTTGGCAACACTTCATAAAGAAAAACCCAACTACATGGGAAATATTACAAAGAATCAAGAACTGGGATTCCATCCTATTTAAAAGTTTTTTCCTATTAAAAAGATGACCAAGCCGGGCATGGTGGTGCACACCTGTAACCCCAGCACTTGGGAGGCTGAGGCAGGAATATCGGTGCAAGTTCGAGACCCTCCTGGGCTAAAAAGTAGCTCAAGGCCAGCCTGAACTGCATCGCGAGACTCTGTCTCAAAGAGACAAAAAAAAAAAAGATCAATAGAGTGAAAATATAACCCAAAAAGAAGGAAGGAAACTTGCCAGCTACTCAGGCAAAGGACTATTATCTGGAACATGTAAGGAAAACAAAAACATCAGAACTCTTAAATGTAAAGACACATTTCAAAAATTGGCATCTGAAATGAATAGTCAATCCTCACTTGAAGAAATAGGAATGTCAAATAAATATACAAAGAAATGTTCAACATCACGGGTCATTCAAGAGATGCAAAGAAAATAACATAGAGATTCCATCTCACTCAAGAAGGAATGATGATCATCAGGAAATCAACCAATAACAAATGCTGGTGGGACTGTTGGAAAAAAGAAACTCATATTCACCATTGTGGGGAGTAAAGAAAGGTGCAACCATTGTGCATATCAGTGTGGAGATTTCTCAAAAAAAAAAAAAAAAGAGATTACAGGTTTCATTGAACCAAGATATTCCCCTTCTTAGTATCTTTTCCCAAAATTATAAGCATCATATCACAGTGACACACACCCATGTTCATAGCTGCACAGTCTGGAAGAACTATATCCTGGAACACCCAAATGTCTACTAACTGGTGAACAGATAAAGGAGATGTAGGTTTTCTATACAATGGAGTACAACTCAGGCCTAAAGAATAAAGTTGAGACATTTCTAAGCAAGTGGATGTACTTTAAGACCATACCCTGAACAGAAATAATCGAACACATGTTTAAATATCACATTATCTCTTCAGTGAGACAAAAACTGTAAATAACCAAAATATATACTACATATTATGACATAGGAAAAAATACTGAAATGGGAAGGGATGATGAGGAAAAGGAATGGATAAGAAAAAACTGAGAAAAGAAAAAGTGCAAATAAAATACATGTAAATACAAAGGGGAAGTGTTGAACAGAAGCTAGAAATGTTAAAAAAGAAGATTTAAGAAAAATTATATACAAGTATAAATTACCTATGACGAATGAATCACTATATACATCTAAATTGTACCAGTAAACATAATTTATAAAAGAATTTTGTTTATATGTTTGTTGACACTTGTATTTCTTAAAAAATCTTCAACAGCTTAGTGGATCTTCATCAGTGGAATGGGATCATCTTCAATACACCTTCATAGACATGGATTATGTTCATGATTTATTAAATTGCATTTTATAAAAAATCCCACCAGGCACGGTGTCACACGCCTGTAACTGATACACTCTGAATGCTGGGGCAGGAGCATTTCAAGGAGTTCTAAGTCAGCCTAAGCTACATAGCCAATGCCAGCATGCATTACACAATAATAGACAATACAAAAACCAAACAAAAAAAGGACCAAAATGAAACGGAAAACCTTTTCTTAAATAGTCACTGGCCTGTATATGTACTTTTTTTCCTAAATTATTAAGTTCCTACTTTCACCACAGTGTTCTGCATTCACTATGATATACACAGGACGACCACATACATATCACATACGCACATATAATCTCCCTCCTAGCCATACCTACCCAGTGGATCTCCCAACAACACCCTTTCTCTGCTGACTTGCCACATTAGGACTCCAATATCCTTACACTAACTGAGCCAGCCCCATAGTGGTACCTCTCTCTCTCCATCTTCTTTATTGATAGTTCCTCACCTCTCC
>PVKN010022578.1:0-15025 GCA_004027915.1 Capromys pilorides
GAGATGAGATGAAAAGAGAAGAGCAAGCAAGCGTGCGAGTGAGAGACAGCTAGCTTGCTGGGGGAAAACATTTTGTAACATACAGCTAATAAAGGAAAAATAACCACACTATTTAATAACTGCTATAAAAAGCTATAAGAAACAGATATACAATCTATCCCCAAAATTAGCAAGAGACAAGAGAATAAGCAGTTCACAGAATAGAGACAGCAAATAAACACATGAAAATATTATATTAGC
This sequence comes from Capromys pilorides, assembly GCA_004027915.1. Lineage (NCBI taxonomy): Eukaryota > Metazoa > Chordata > Mammalia > Rodentia > Capromyidae > Capromys > Capromys pilorides. The sequence continues at coordinate 241 of PVKN010022578.1, forward strand.
TTCATTAACAATCAAGAAAATATTCACAAATTAATGTTACAATGAAATATAGTTTATATTCCCTCTCAAAATTTAAATCTAACAATACTAAGACCTAGTAAAAATGCAAATCAAGTGGCTAGTATCTATACTGAAACAACAAATTTAAGTATTTTTGAGGGGTTATTTTTTTCTTTTGAGACAAGATTTCATTATGCAATTCAGGCTGGCCTCAAACTCATGGTAATCCTGCCTCAGCCTCCCAAGTACGGGTATCACACATATGCTCCACCATGCTCAACTAATATAACCAACTTGGACAAGTTCAGCACATCATGTTATAAAGTTTAGTCTACACCATATATCTATGAGTATCTCAGGCAAAGAAATCATAACCTATCTACTTTTTTATCCCTAATACCTAAGAAACAGTAAGAAAAATATTAATAAATATTCAATGAACAGTGAATTAATAACATCAAGACTAACTCAAGAAAAATGGTATTGGGCCAGTCAAATAGCTCAGCAGATTAAAGCGCCTATAAGCAGGTGTAGGGGGGGGGGGGGTCCATCCCCTCGGGGCACACTTAGCCTACAATTGAGACTGCACATGGTGGCCCACTCCTGTAATCCCAGCTCTTGGGAGGCTGGGAATCACGAGGAGTCCAATCTAATAGTGAGACTCTGAACACCCTGTAGACCCTTCCCTAAAAAGTACTAAAAAATATAGAAAAAAAAGAAAAGAAAAATGGTGCAACTCACATTTACTAGAACCACTTCTTGTGAGAACAGTGACTTCATAGAAAAATGATACTTTTTTTTTTAACTTTATTTATCTATCTATCTATCTATCTATCTATTTATTTATTTATTTATTTATGGCTGGCTCAGCCTGCCCTGGGGGTGGGGCTGGCACAGCATGTGGTGCTGGGGATCAAATCGCGGTCACTGAGGTTGCCTAAACTTGCCTAAACAGGGCCAGCGAGATGGTTCAGTGGTCTAAAGCGCCTGCTTAGGAAAGCTCAGGCAACTGCAGGGACTGTGGTTCGATTCCCGGCACCACATGCTGCACCAGCCCTACCACCAGGGCAGGCTGAGCCAGCTATAAAATAAATAAATAAATAAATAAACAAACAAACATATAAATTAAAAAAAAAAAAAAAAAGAATTCCCCCAATAAAAAATAAATAAATAAAAAATAAACTTGCCTAAACAGGCGCTTTAGACTGCTGAGCTATCTCGCCAGCCCAGAAAAATGATTCCTGAAACACATCTTTCTGCATTTTATATCTGCTTCTCTAGCAGAAACTATAAGCCTCCCAAACAGGCCAGCCTACAGGCAAAAAGAACCCATATGGCCCACCAGCCAAAGCAGTGCTACCTTTCCATTTGTCTCTCCTAAGAGATATGTGAATACTGACATTTATTTTTGGAAGTATATAGCTGACAACTCTTCAGATAGACAGACAGACAGGATACATCTTACTTTCTCTGGTTCTGAATAGCTGTTATTAGTACACTATTTTTTCTCCCTTAATCACTCTTAAAAGTGGTTCTTATCCAATCAGTAAAGAAATTCTCCAAATGCAAAGACTCAGGTTCAAATAAATCCTTCAAAGCCTTTTGTTTACATTTCTGTTTTCTAGCACACAGCTGTGAAAACCAGGAAAACTTGGATGGGCTTTCTAAGAGGGTAGGTGGTACCAAGAAGCTAAATAGCCCAAAGTGGGTCCTTCCAAATTTTAAATTCAATCTTTTGATAGCCCAGAGAAGCACCAATGATGCAGAGCTTATAACATTTCCAGAGCTCACCACAAAAGCCCATTTTTGTGCTTTATTCAGACAGACCCAGACTTATTTAACCAGCAAACATTACTGGCCTCAAGAAATTTACTCAAATCTGGAGGTCAGAGAACATCAAACCAGGAGGAAAAAAGACAAGGCACATTTGGAAGATCCTCTCAAACCTGCTAATCAAGTGACCACGTACCTTAGCGCTGCCACGCCATTTCCTCCCTCTGTGGAGATTCTGGGACTACCTCCAAACAATCAATGTGCAAGGTAAGCTACTATGTTCCACAGCTGCCCAAAGATCTCCCTTCGGTCAAAGCTTTCTATTAGTCATTTTCTGACCACCCAGGGTGTCCAAACTCTAACAGGACAGGTGGCAGAGCTAAGCAAAGGAAAAAAGCCTGCACAACTATACATGCGAACTATATCAATTAAGGCTCACAAAGCCTGCCCATCTTCTTTACTAAAGGGATCGTGATACCACGGCCATAATACAGCGGTTGAGTCCAATCTACAAACACAATTTGGCCTACAAAAGATTTTTAAAACTGTAACTAGTTTTCAACAATTAGAAAACATAATGATCTGGAATTCTAGCTTCTCCTGAAACAAACGGCAAGACCTGTCACACTGTGCTCACATTCAGAAACAGCAACAATCTGTTCAGTCAACTGCAAGCTGCCTGTTCTAAACAACCACCTGGGCTCTCCTGCAAACCACAGTCTGCAATACATCCATTTCCTCCTGACTCACCTCACTCACATCACCTCAGACAACTGGCCATCTGAACTTACTCGTAACCCGTTACGTCATTTGCCATCACACTTCTATAATCATCTGCAGTACTGCTTCTACAATCATTTCTACTCCCAATGGAACATACCACTACTTACGTCTATGATCGTATTCAGTTAAGGATGCAAAGCGACATACTACTTTAATGAACTTGCCCTTAAACAACTACAGGTGAATATAGTAAAATACGGAAAAAGAAACAATAGAAGGCGAACTACAGCCTATTACATTTACATAGTTCTTCCAGCTGTCCTCTCTCCATCTCAACCCACCATGATTTCAACAGCAGAATCATTCCAGTCACATTCATCAACAAGGACAGAGTATGATCAAAAAGAGGTATAAAATGCTAAAATGATCTTTCCAATGTGATATATATACATATATATATAGTATTTGGTATAGGGTCTACAAGGTCTCACTACACAGATCGGACTTGTAATGATCTTCCTGTTGTCAGCCTCCCAAGCACTGGGATTACAGGCGCACGCCACCATGCCCGGTCTCAATCTCTGTCTCAGCCTGCCCCAGGGGCAGGGCCGGCATGGCAAGCCAGGGATCAAACCCCGGCTGCTGTGCTCTACCTAAGCAGGCGCTATAGTCCTCTGAGCTATCTGGCCAGCCAGAGTGTGTTCTAAAGCGTCTCCTCAAAAGCAGGAGCTGGCTTCTTCCTTTCCAGATGCCGCACAGTCACCAGTCTAAGTATTCTATCAATGAAGTCATTATTTAAAAGTGGCAGGGGCCAGGGAGAGGGCTCAATAGTCTAAAGCGTTTGCAAACTTAGGCAACCGCAGGAACCATGGTTCGATCCCTGGCACCACGTGTTGTACCAGCCCCACCCCCAGGGCAGGCTGAGCTGGCCATAATATAAAAAAAAAAAAAAAAAGTGGCCATCATCCTGACTTCTAGAACACAGAGAAGTGAAATAGTAGTGGAACTCTGAGAACAGCGAGCAGAAACCAGGGCTGATGCCCCTCTCCTGAGATATAATGACAGTTCCCACTGTGCTAACAAGTGTCACTGTCAAGACTAAGGCACTTGGCCTTAGAGCTATCATGAAAAACAGCTCAAATACAAGTTTTGAAGGAAAGTTGTTTTTGATTTATGGGTGTGTGGGAATTATATCTATCCAGAAAATGACCTTTAGGGGAGAGGGGAGTGCTGGGAATAGAATCCAGGGACTTGCACATGCCACACAAATACTCTACCACTAAGCTATATCCTCAGCCCCAAAATGATTTTTTAAGAAAGAAAAAATCTTTGATGCCTTTATAATCACCCTCAGGGCCAAGTGAAAAGATGCTGCACTTGTCACAGTGATTGACCCCAGGACCAGATTGGCAACTATGCAAAGAACACCAACTCCACACAGCAGTGGTCCAGATGAGTAACGCAAGCCCATCAAATCTGTGTACTTCCTGAGTGACCATATCATTTCATTTGCGATGCTCAGTTACTTTTTGGGAAGTTCTACAACTCATAACAGTAAGTTAAATTGCAAATAGCTTCCCATATCATCTCTTTTTTGTTCTGTTCTTTTGTTTGAGCCAGGGTCTATCTATGTAGTTCAGACTAGTCTTGAACTCAAAGCAATCCTCCTACCTCGGCCTCCTGAGTGCTGGGATGACAGGTGTGTGCCACCAGGTCCAGCTCCATGAGTTTGATCCAGTCACTTCTTGGCCCTTTGGCTAAGATCAAGTGGAGATTTTCATCCTCCTGGTTATTACCTCACCATGCAAAAGTACAGTTTTCCTAACTTGCAGTTCCAGAATTACATCATAAGTCCTGTTTACATCCTAAAACTAACCCCAAGTACATATAACACTTACTAAATCCCAACTACCTGTTGAAAGGCATCAGACTTATCCTCATTTTAACTTTACTATATCCTTGAGCTAAGGAACTATGCATACAGAATCTGTCAAAAAAATGTATACACACTTCAGAAAAAGAAAAGTAGTATGATGTCTTTCCAACAGATGGTGTTACCCTCCTATGGGAGACCCTAGAGGATGTCATATACCATAGAAAATCCACTACACTGCAGCCCTTAGAGAAGAAATTAAAAACGCACGTGCAGCAATCTCAATGACCAAGCTTACTCAAGCTACCGTTCACCATACTAATAAAACATCTGGAAGGTCATGGCCACTACTTTGAGGACCTCTTGTAATTGTACAGGATGAAGGTAACTTGCATTACTCTCATGATGTCTCAATCTATTTGATATTAAAATATTTATACAAGTTTTTCTTTTCCCAAAGTGCATATACACTTTTTGGCAGACTCCATACATGTTATTCCTTCTTTAAAATGCATATGTTGAATGATTCCAATGCAAATCTCTTCATGTATATCCTCCACAGGGCCCAGAGCAGTGCCTTTGTATACCTGGCATAAAGGCATACATGTTTCTCTATTATGCATTTAAAAATACTGTCTAATCCCTCCTCTTGAAAAGTACTCTTTACCTTTAGTGGACTTTTATGGCTTTGCAACACAGCAGTTTATCAAAGGTCATCACTCTGTAAACTACACTCTAGGATTATGCCCCATCATTAATTTTTGCCTCCCTGATCCTACCATAATTAGCCAATCACCTCTCACACATCTCTTACAACCCACTAAAAACAACTGGCCAACAATACCAAACATTGCCAGAATTTAAATCCCTGTATGGCCTCGGTCAAATGTGTCAGAGACTTCTTGTGAGTAAAGCTCACCTCATCAGGCCAAGGGAAAAGGCCTAGGGGGAGATCCCAGCCAACAACACACACCGAAAGAGAACAGCTGTAAACTGTGTAAAGAAAGAAATGAGCCTAGAAAAGAAGTCCAGTGTTTACGTCAAGCCCCAGAAACTAAGCTGCCATGCAAGAGGAAAACCCTCTCCTAGGCCGGTTCCCCAGGCCAGGCCGCGGACCCCGAGTTCCTCCAGGTCTAGACCGAACACCCAGGTCTAGGGTGCCCTAGCTCACCATTCGGGATGAATAAGCCAACTCGGCTACACGGAAGCAGTCACACAGAAGCTGTGCAGAATCTGGAAACACACATTTCCAAGGCCTGGGACAGCAGCCTCAGAACAGCTCTTAGCGGGCACCCGAGCTCCTCAGCAAGACGAAAGCTCCGGAAAAGCGCGGCTGCGCCTTACACCAGCCGCGGGAACACGGAGAAGGGGCTAGATGCCCACCTGTGCGGCACCACAAGGCACAGCTGGGATCGCCCTCCAGCCGCAGGAGCCCGACCTTTGCCCCCGCACGCCTCCCAGGCCCCTCCCACAGCAAGCCTCCCCGGATCCTACTGCCGCACCCGGCGCCCAGAACCCACCCCAGCGCGTCCCCCTCGAAGCGTGGTCCCCCTAGTTCCCTGCTCTGACGTCAACGTGGCCTCAGCCGGGCTACAACTCCGGGAGCGGACTGGCGGACCTGTCAGCGGATTCAAGATGGCGGGGCCTAGTCCCAGGACCAGCGGCCGCAGTTCATGTCAGCTGCGCCCCCGAGGTGGCTCCCAGCGGCTTCCCAGGCTCAGGTGGCAGATTAGAGGGCAGAAAGGAGCCGGTTTTCGGGAAGTGAAGGCTGAAGTCGGGGCGGACCAGCACAGCTGGCCAGAACCGGTCGGCCGGGCCGGGCTGTGGAGCCGGCTACCTTCCCTGTCAGCTCACTGACGTGGTAACTAGCCTCAGTCTAGCCCGCTGCCTGGTAACTGCGCGAGCCCGGCCTCTCACAGCCAATCAAAGCTTGGGGCCGTGAAAAGTGGCATTTCAGCCATCCAATAGAAGAAATGAATTGGCCCCAGGAGGCGGGAGTGCCTGAAGACGCGAAATAACCAGGGAAAGAAAAGAGTAGGTAGGGCGCAACCAACGAATAAGAGAATAGTCTGAGTGACAATGATCAAAACCAATTAAAAAAGGAATTTTGCGGGGCGGTTGGCGAGGTGGAGTTAGATAGTGTTTGGTTGCAGCGCGCCGTTGGGCAGAGACAGCTGGGCCTCGCGAGGAGGAAGGCTGTGATTTGCAGGCAGGGGGGCGGGGCATGTTTCGCGAGCCTGAGCGGGCGTCCCTAACCACCACTAGCACCGCCCTAGCCCCCCCAACCTCCCATTCCGCCTACCCACCCGCCCACCTACCACACTGTCAGTACTCTGCTCCTTGAGGGAGTGTGCCCTTTCGAGATAGCTCTAGGACCCCTTGATCCTAAACTCAATCTGGTATACCCGTATTCTTGTCTTCCTGTCTCGTGTTGACCTCTCATAGGTGTGACTGCCGCTCCACACCTGTGTCTCGGTATCTTCTGCTCCACTCGTCCAGAACAAGAGAAAATAGGAGAGGGTAGAAATCTTTTACGTAAGTCTTAGTTTATAGAACAGGAAACTGAGTCCCAGGCAGTAGTTGGCAGAGAAGAGACAAACCCAGGCGTCCTCATCGCCAGCTCAGCTCTCAGGCGCCCATTGGTGCTATCTCTTATGCCTTAGTCTATCAACTTACAACCCCCAAATCTGACCCTTATTTCCAATCTCGAGCATGTCTTACCAACCAGGAACAAAGCCAGTTGCACTAGTTACTACACGTCACCATTGACGCTAAAGCTAAAAGGCTGAGGGCTCGCTCTATGTAGTTCAGGCTAGACTTCTTTTTTTTTTTTTTCCCGGTGCCGGGGATTGAATTTAGGACCTTGTGCTTGCCAGGCAAGCGCGCTTATTCTACTGAACTATCTCCCGCGCCCCGGTTCAGGTTAGACTTGAACTCACTCTGTAGCCCAGGCTGGCCTCAAACTCAAGGTAGCCCTAAAAACAAGATCTCCTGCCTGAGCCTCCTGAGTGCTGTGATCACAGACACGCACCACTATGCCCTGTCCCCATTCATTTTCACTGCGCTGCTAGTTGCCTCATCCTCTTACAAGATATGGCAGAGGTTACTAAACCATTTTAAATTATATAGAAGTGACTATGTGGAAAACCCACCAGGATGGGTTTTCTGTTTGCAGATTGAATCATGGAATTCCTAGCCTTTTGTTGAGTAGAATCCAGGTGTCCCCGCAGACAGGGAGAGGCTGCTGAGAGGCAGTGGAAAATAACAACAACCTTGCCTGGGTTGATGGTGCACTACTGTAATCACAACACCTGGGTGGCTGGGGCAGCCTAGTCTGGGCTTCATAGTGAATACAAGGCTAGTGTGAACTACATAGCAAGACCCTATCTGAAAGCAACAAGCAGCAACCAAAAAAAAAAAGACACCAATTCTCTCCACATTCCTCTAATTTATGAATAACTCAAGTCCAGGAAAGACCCCTCCCTAACCCCCTAGGAATGCATCCCAAAACCAAGTATTCAAAATCATGTGTTAGGATCCTCTCCTTTGAAGAACCATTCAGAACTGATGTCAGACCTGAAGAGCCCCTCAGCAGTTCCCTAAATCTGTTCACTGGGGTTCTGATCACTGAGTCCAACTAGGATCTTGCTTCTTTCACACAAAGTCAGGGAAAGAGGATGCACCATCACACCACATCATTTTACAGTATCACTCAGCCATTGTCCTCATTTGAAAAGGGAGGATTGGCCTCTTGGGCCTGTCTCAGATTAAGAGGTCATGGAGAAGCCTGGGGGTATAGCTCAGCGGAAGAGGGCCTGCCTGGAAAGTGCAAAGTCCTCAATTTAATTCTCAGCACCAAAAAGAAGAAGAAATGGAGAGCTATGGAAAAATCTTCTTTTCCTCTTCCTCTTCTTCCTTCTTTTCCTCTTCCTTCTCCTCCTCCTCCTTCTTCTTGGTACTGGGGATCGAACTCAGGACTGTATACTTGCTGGGCAGGCACTTATGCCACTGAGCTATCTCCCTGGCCCTTTGTGTGTGTGTGTGTGTGTGTGTGTGTGTGTGTGTGTGAGAGAGAGAGAGAGAGAGAGAGAGAGAGAGAGAGAGAGGCTCTCTATGCAGTTCAGGCTGGCCTTGAGCTCATTTTATAGCCCAAACTGTTCTCAAACTCGCAATGATCCTCCTGCCTCAGCTGCCGGAGTGCTGGGATTACAGGTATGCACCACCACACTTGGCTTGATCTTCTAAGTGTACCAAAACTTCCTACTCCTAAACCTTTCCACTGGCCTCCAGAAATTCATCATCTTAAAAGCATGTGATTGTACCTTAAAGATGAACAGGAGATGACAATTCCCTAACCCCTATTAACTACTATCATATTATCAGGTAAATCTCCTTGCAGATTTCAATGTGATTTTTTTAATATTCATTTATTTATTTGGTACAGGGTTCATAAAGCTCAGACTCATAGTGATCTTCCTGTCTTAGCCTCCCCAGCACTGGGATTACAGGAGCGTACCACCACATCTAGTTTTGCGCTGGCATAGCACGCCTAGGTTCTAGATTACTGCAGCGTGTGGTACCGGGATTGGAACCCAGGTCCTTTCATTCGCCAGACATGTGCTTACACCACCGAACTATTTCCCCAGCCCTGGGTTTTAATCCCCAGCCTACTGCCAGCCTTGCCCCATGGGTGTGCTGAGATGGCGATTGAGACTGGGCATGGTGGCACGTGCCTGTAATCCAGCACTTGGGAAGCTAGAAACAGGAAAATCACTATGAGTCGGATATGTGTAGGGAAACCCTGTAGACCTTATATTAAATACAATAAACATTTCCCCAGCCCATCAGTATGATTTTTTTAATTAAAAAATTATTTTAGTACCTGAATACACAGACAAATTTATGCCAGCAGGGAGAGGCTATTCATAATCCACACTTTCAGTAGAGGCCAGGTGAGAGGGGGGACTCACTTGGTCTCATACTATTGAGCCAATGAATTTGGCCCTAATCAGAATCAGAAGGAGGGGCTGGGGATATAGCTCCCTGGCACAAGTGCCTGACTGACAAGTGCAAGGTCAGGAGTTTGAACCCTGGTCCCGCGCAAAAAAAAAAAAAAACAGAATCAGAAGGAATTTAGCATCTTTATCCTCTCTGTTATCAAAATGCTTTTGAAAAGTAACCACTTTCTTTGTGTGTGTGTGTGTGTGTGTGTGTGTGTGTGTGTATTTGAGGATCAAACCCCTGGGCCCTACGCCTGTTTGCAGATGCTTTAATCCACTGAGTTATTTAGGCAGCCCTAGCAACCACTTTCTTAATTAAATGCTAGATATCCTCAGGAAGATCAGGAGCAAGTCCTGAGGACTTAAGGAGTCTTGAGATTCTATTTTGTTCACCACAAAACATACTTCCAGAACCTTGTGTGAGCCTCCCTGGATAACACCAATTTGGGAGGGAGCCAGAGCTTTCTTGACACTTTGTAAATCTGCTCCTTCACATTATCAGACATCAACTTAAGGCGAGTAGAGATGCTCAGAGAAGAATGGGACAGGTTCTCCTCTGGAGGATTGGTGCTGGGAGCAATCCTGCAGCAGGCGAAAACCACCACCAACGAAGACCTCGGAGTGTGCAATATTTATTGAACTGCTACATTATACTTGGAAACAAAAGAATGAAGAAGACATAGTCCTTGCACTCTGAACTCTTAGGCACATAGGGGACTGCTCATAAACTGGGCCCTTTAATGCAGTAGGCGAGAGAATAATACGTTATGCACGGCAGGATGATGGGAGCCAGAGGCTAGACTGGGGAACCTGGGAGTTTGGAAGACTTTCCCAGAAAGAATGAAGCCTGAATGGGACTTAGGAGGACAGAGAGGGGCTAGAAAGATGGATTGTTGTCAGGAGGCTACAGATGTACCACTAGGAGGCTGCATGCGGACAAGATTGGCTCCTGAAGGTCTAGTATGCCAGACTAAAGCCTTGACTTTTTATCCTGAGGGGAATTAAGAACCATTAAGCAGATATGTGAGTAGTGAGACTCGATGTTGTATTTTGTGACCAGGTTCTCAGGAGCACCGAGCAACCTAGTCCAATTCCACATGTTCCTTGAACATCTACCCTGTCCCTCGAAAATTTCTAATGAGAAAGCACTAAGGCCATGTTCTGCCCACAGGACTGATTTGTTACTGACCCACTCGAAACGGGGAGAGCACAGCCCTGGCAAACGGAGTGTACAAAAGAGAGGGGCAAGAAAAGTGGGGGGTGGGGGGACAAAGGCACACATTTTTGGAAAGCACCAGCCCGGGCCCCCCAGGAATCCGCGAGGGCCCTGTTAATCTGGGGTGGCAGTGAATTAAGTTAGCTGGCGAGGGCACAAGTACTTGTGGGGTTGGAATTCCTCTTTAGTTTGCCTCATTTCAAAGCCCGCTTTTCTCACCACCTTCCATGGGACAGGAGGTGACGGGGGTACTCAGCTTGAGAAGCAGGGTGGATGAGAAAAAGGGAGTACAGAGAAAAGAACCTGGTCTCTCAAAGTGGCAGAGGCAGGAGGAGAGAGGCAACAAAACAGGAACAAGATGAAGAGAAAAGAAAGGCATGCGTGGGAAGATTGGAACAGAGATGACAGGGCGGAGAGACGGACAGCAACAAGTGGAGAAAATCGGCGAAACTTGAGCGGAGACAAGTCGGAGCGCGGAGAGCCGGTGGCCTCGCGCGCATTCCCACCTGGCACCCGGCAGCTCTCTCCCCCTGCACCACCGAGCTCGGCTCCGGGAGCTGCCGGGCCCCCACTCCACCGCCCGAAGGTCCTCCTGCTCCGCCGGCCACCCTACTCAGCCGCTCCAGTGGACGCGAGTCCCGGCTGGAGCCCCGGCGCAGCCACGTGGGGAGGGGTGTGGCCTTTGGCCGGGACTCGCTTCCGATTGGCCTTGGGGCGGGGCTCTTCGCGGCCGGCCCGCAGGACCCCGCCCCCGAAGGCGGGACCCGGACGACCGCAGCTGGAAAGGGCGGGGCCGGGACGGCGCAGCTGGAAGGGGGCGGGGCCTGAGGCGTGCAGCTCCCAGCGGCGGGCTGGGGGCGCCCTGGGCTGCCATAAAGTGAATGGGCACTGGCGGGGGGTGGCAGTCCGCGGCTAAGCTCGCGTTCTCCCCCGCGGGTCTGGGAGCGCCCGAGCGAAGCGGCCGCCCGGGAGCAGGGGGACAGCCCCCACCCCTGCCGGGTGCCTGGCCCCGGGCCCCGCGTGTCCTCCAGACCGTCGCTGCCGCCGGGAGTCCGCCTGCCGCGGGACGCGCTGTGAGTGCTTGACCGTGCCGGGGACAGGAGCGCGAGGGGCCGAGGGGCTGGGGCCGGGGCCGGTCTCGGGGTCCCCAAACGGAACCTGGGGCGTCTGAACGGCGGTACCTGGGGAACGGGTCGACACTGGGAGGGCGTCCTGTAAACCTAGAACCAGGACTTGGGAAAAGGGATAAGCACCGGGAAGACCGGAAAAGGGAAGACTCGCGGGACCCCGAGCGAAGCGGGAGGCGTGAAGCCAGGACAGGCGCCCCGCAAAGCAGGCGGTAGGCAAACCCAACCGAGAGCGCCCGGAATCTGCGGCGCAGGACTGCCAGGTGACAGGGGCCGTGGAGTCCTCGGCCAGCTGGGGGCCCGAGGCCTTCGGCAGCGCCCGACACCCCGGCAAGCTCTGGCGGACTCTGGGGCCGACATCGGGCGCGCAAGTCGGTGCGCTTCCGTCCCCAGCTGCTCTGCAGTTGGAATAGGAGCTGGGTCGGGAGAGCCGGCGACGACTGGGTAGACGGTCGCGCAGGGAGCTCCGAAATTATCAAGTGAGGTCTGGTGAGCCGGCTTGGGGTGCCAGGCTGGGTGGGTCTCGACCTGGAGCCACCTCAGGATCGGACAGAATGCCGGTGGCAGCTGGAGCTCAGAGGGGACAGAATGTCCGGGGTGGCGAAGTGGGTCTCTCCGGAGCAGCAGCTCTCTGTTTGGCCGTGGTAGACAGAATGTCCCTCGCCGGTGGCCGACCCATCTATCCCCAGCGCCTCTCCGGCTGCTGTGTGCGAAATGGTCGGCTGTGGTGGGTGAAATCCCTGCTCACTCTTGAACAAACTGGTTTCTACCCTTGTTGGCCGTGGGCTGGGGAGCCAGGGGTGAGAGTTTAGGGTGCGGCCCGGGCCAAGACCAGGGACATCGTCCCTCCATCTCGCAGTAGATCAGTGTATCACCCTAAACTTGCAGCTTCTACATTTGCGGAAGGAAAGCCAACGAAGGGACTGAAGGCAAATCAAGGCCTGGAGAGGAAAGGATGAGCCACAAAGAGCAGCAGGAATGCAGTCAGGAGCCCAGCACAAACCCCGGCCAGCCAGCCGCAGCTTCCTCACAAACTCAGAGCCAACCCCTAACTGCAGACACCCCAGATCTTGTCCAAAGGCTCCTAGCGTGAAGCTGGCGAGATAGCTCAGCGGTCTGAAGTGTCTTCTTAGGCGAGCTTAGGCAACCACAGGGACCACGGTTTGATCCTGGGCACCACATGCTGCGCCAGCCCCACCCCCAGGGCAGCCTGAGCCGGCCATAACATAAATAAATAAATAAAGTTAAATTTAAAAAAAAAAAAAAAAAAAAAGGTTCCTAGTGGAGGGTGTAGAGGAGGTTGAGTAGGTGTTGAGCCAGAAGGGGATGCTGAAGCCCCTGGACAAAGCAGGACCTGTGCTCTCTTTCTGGTTTACTTCCTCAGCCCACCAGGCTGGATACCACCCTGGTGCCTGAGAGGTGGGAAGGAGACATGTGGCGCCCAGGCCCTGAGACCAACATGGAGCTTGTCTGGTGCTCTGAGTCTGGCTGGGAAGGGTGTCTCCACTGCCTTCTGCTTTCCCCAGTTCCTCCAGCCTGTACCATAATTGCCCATCCTAAGCTCAGTTCTAGCCAGAGCCCAGTTAAGCTGAACAGGACAAGCTGGGCATGGAAATGCACAGCTGTTCCCCCAGCTACTTGGGAGGCTGAGGCAGAAAGATTTCACGTTGGAGGCCAGCTCTAGGCAACTTCAAATGACCTGGCAAAATAAAATAAAAAGGGCTGGACGTTAGTTCAGCTGGAATCAGTCTCTAGTACTTAAAAAAAAAAAGTTGAAGAGAAAGAGTAAAGAGAACTCTCTGAGCCTACGCAGTGAGCTAGACAATGCACCAGGGCCTGTGTTTTCATGAGGACAAGTGCAAGGCATTGTGTTTAGCAATGAATAATCTAAACTACTTAGTCCCCACCTTTCTTAACCTCCATAGATTACGGTGGCATAAATACATATTCCCAACATACCCACCTCCCCTTCTCAAATCAAGAGTTTGCTTGGACACTGCCTAGAACATTGTTTTGCAACCTTTCGTTGTCCCTTGTTCTCTTCTAATAAACTAGACTCACACCCTAACTACTGCCACCACATTCTGATACACTAGGTTAGAGGCATGTGCTCCCATCGCCTTTGAAAAGTCACTGAAATTATTGATGAAATGAAGGACTTGGAGGCAGAAAAGGGATAAGGAAGATATCACAGATGTTTCCCTGAAGAGTTTAGCTCCCAATTCTGCCTCTGCCGAAAAGAGATGGCACCATAGCAAAGATGACTGGAAACAAAACAGAACCTTCCTCTACTCTTGTGTAAAGATATGTAGCTGAGTACATGCCCTATCCCTGGCTTGATAGGAAAATGTTATAGGCCTGGAGCAGGGACAGGGCATGGCTAACAGGATGGGGAGCCACTGGTGGACAGATTTCAAAGCTGCAGCCTCTGGAAGGTGAGACAGGATGAAAATCTACAGCATAATGAAAGACCTAGATAAACAGGGGATGGTGATAAAGAGGCCTCTTAGAATTAAAGTAATGCAAATTTAGGATGAATAAGAAAACATTCTTTGGCACATGGTGGGCAGGCAACCTCTAAAGTTCATGTCCAGAGAGGTGGTAGAGGCAGGAAATAGAAGCAGAATCCTTCAGAGATTAGACCGGTGCATGTTCAAGTCACACGTGGTGGTAGGATAGAGGGGCCTTAGCCACGAGGATACTGGAAAGAGGAGAAGGGGGTTTGAGTGTCTTCATTCTGTGTAATCTCAGACACTTTCCTCCTTTCTTGAAATGAAGTGGGAATGGGCGTTTCTGTCTGGGGTGGCTGTGAGAGTTAGGTTAAATCATGGACAGGAAAGCCCTTTGCAAATGGAGAGGCACCAAGAGAAGGCTTGTTGCTATCGTTCTGCCCCAAGTGCAGGTCTCCTGTAACTATAGAATTTTTGGAAGGATGGGCTCTTGAGCCCTTCAGCAACCTGATGAGGTCTCTGGTCCAGCCACTGGAAGGTCCTTCAAGACAGATGGGTCACCTGCCCCAGGTGTCAGATGCCACCCATTATCCCTGTCCCAACCCAAGAATGTGTGGGCTTGA
>PVKN010022579.1:0-15101 GCA_004027915.1 Capromys pilorides
GTAATGATCGTGATGATTATGAAAGTGGGGAAAAGGAATCTAGGGATATAGGTAAATTGGTGGGTGGAAGAGGAAGGAGAATAAAATTAATCAAAACGTTATGCACAGGTACCTGTTCCCTAAGATGAATGTCAACTTAAGGTACCACAGCACATATACTAATAAAATAAATATAACTTTTTAAATTAAAAAAAAATCATAAACCCTAGGAAGCATTTCATAAATCCTCTTTTCACTTCATTCGTTATCCAGGTCTTTCCAGTTTCTCTCATTAACTCATTGGAAAACTCTTTCTTGGGGGCTGGGGAGATAGCACAGTAGAATAAACACTTGCCTGGCAAGCACAAGGGCCTGAGTTCAATCCCTGGTTCCACAAAATTTAAAAAAAAAATTAAAAAAAAAGAAAGAAAAGAAAACTCTTCCTAAGCTCAGTACCTCCCAAAGGGTTCATTTTAGGTATTTTGCAAATGGGAAAGGAGCCAAAAGATGGAAGGAAGGGGGATGAAAGGAAGGAAAATGAAGAGAAATAAGATATGTTATACACAGGTTCCAAATCCCCACAATAAATGTAATAATTATGCACTGAAAACATGTACTAAGAAAAAATAAAAATTAAAGGAAAAGAAGTGTTCTATCTTGGTGTGTTCTCTGGCTTTTGTTTCGTTTTTGATGCCAGCAAGAGTTCTCAGCTTCCTCTCTGTATTGCTGGAACTTTACCTAGATCTTGCAGTTTAAAGGCACGTTAGCTAGCAAAGACATAAATTTCCTTCAAGCAAATTGCTTGCAGGGAATAGGAGAGGATAAATTTGGGACTCACGACTCACCTAAATCATCTCATTATGACTTGATCATCTGCAAAGATCTTATTCTTGAACACTTTCACAGTACCTATAGGAGAACCCAATTCAACACATAGCAGGCATGAATACTTTATATTTTCTTTGGTTCATTTGTAGGACTTAGGGAAGTTTAGAAACTTCCATGCATTGATGTTTCTTGCCCCTGGTGTTTGCAGATTATTGGGACACTTTCAGGATGTCAGGGAGCTACTGTTCCTATCACTCTCATTTTTGAGCCATATGGTTTATGATGGCTCTTATCAACTTCAGGTTTGTGCTGCTGCCATCATATGGTTCCCAGAACACCAGCGGTGGGTCTAGGTACTGGCCCACATTAGCTCCAAGTGGAAGCATTACATTTCATTAGTTTTTCTCCCATTGCCATTTGAATCAAGGAGAAATCCCTGACCCAAAGCACAGGACTTTACTATTTCACTTATAGTTGATCAGAACCTTTCTTTTGGAAATTTATACTGAACACATAGTGGGAACTTTGCATGAAAGACCAGAGACTAGCATTTCTATCACGGCTATGTGTAAGATGAGCAAACACAGATACAGTAAGAGAAATAAGGAGTGTAGAGTATATGAACATAGAAAGAGACCCTGAGAAACAATCAAACAAACAAAAAAGAATGCTATGTTTCTGAATTTCCACTTTCAAGAGAGGCCTGGGCATATGTCATTTCTTGCCACTGGGTCCCTAAGTCACACTTGTTGTGTCCACTCTATGCCATACCATGCCAGAGTTTCCATGAACCAGGGTAAACAGGTGAGTGTTTCTAACAGTAGAGAGGAGATTAGAAAAAAAATTGGCTCTATTTGATGACATTTGCTTAAGTATTTACATTGTGTTGTGGAAAATTTTCTCACATGAGCTACTGTGCTATGATAAATTTTCTAGTTTCTTCTCTCCAAATACTCAAAGAGCGTAGAGATTATCGTTGGCTGAGAGAGGCATTAGACCCATTCATATTAGTGTATCTATGCAAGATGTGATCACAAAGTATAGTCAATGTTTGAATTTTAAAAATTTATTACTGTAAAGTATGTATTACGTCAGTACCCCTCAGAATTCTTCCACTTGCTCCAGTGCAGTTTTCTCACCGCTGACCTTTCTCTTGTGCTAATTTTCATCTTGAGAGCCATAAGGCACAAGGTGCGAGATCCAGTGGATAAGGCATATCAGGACACACTGCAGTCTTTTTGTTTGACGGAAATGGCCATAAACATTTTGAGTCAATTAAGGACATCGAGACTGCCATAAAGAGACATGAAAGGGGACTTTCATCCCTACTTCAGAAAGTTCCAAGAAGAATGGGAAAGGTGTGTTCAAAGCAAGAAGGGGTGTTTTTGTGGGAGATTTGTGGCAGTGTGTCTTTTAGCACAGCAGGTTTTTACATTTAAACTTTCACTGTACTATTCAGTTACACACCACATAGGTATATCAATATCTGTATCTATGTCATCTGTATCTTTCTATACTTACACATGAAAGACTCAGTTTTCCAATAAATGGGGAGATACAATAGTTGAGAATGCTCTTCTTATTTCCCCTTTAAACATTAAACACTGAATTCATGTAGTTTATGGTGACAAATTCCAGAGGGCTTTCATTTGGAAGGTATGGCCTCTTCTAAAAGATATGCCTGACTGAAGCATCTAAACTGACTTTATCCATAAACATGATTAACTTCTTCAATAACCGTGAAAGCAAAATTTTCAGTAAGAGTTAATTGTGACTTGAATAGGTACAAGCACTAGTGGCTGGAACAGAGGAGCATATCCTTTAAAGATAAATGTTTGTACGAACAATGAACAAGTACATAGAAAAGCCATTTCATGTGGACTTTTCTCACTGACTCATGGCCTGGTTTTAACTGCATACACAAAGCAATGTAACCCTGTACCTTGAGAATAGCCATTGAGAATAGCTTATTGTCCCTTCCTGGGTAGAAAGACAATGTGCTTAAAAGTAAAAGACCCTGTCTTTGTCCTCTCTCTATGCAGTACACTGTATTTTGAGAAATTCAAGCCTTCTTTTTCTCAGGGCAAATAATATATTTCTGCCCATTGGTGATGTCGATTGGAATGTAGTGTCTGAGGGAATAGGGCTTTTGGAACTTCTGGGAGAGTTAAATAAGAAATATGATTCACTCCCTGGTTGGTGATACAGCCTTTTCCAGCCTTGGCTGTACTTGATTTTCATTCAAAAACCAGAATGGCCCTAATATATTTGGAAACAACTTTGTCTATGGATATTTAGTTTAGTTTAGTTTTTCTTTTTTTGGGGAGGAGTATCAGTGAAATGTTTGTATGTATTATATTTTTAAAATATCTGGAAGCCATCAGTGCTGAATTCCCATAAGAAAGGAGCAACACATGCCAAATGTTCTATACCAGTTACTACCCTAGGAACTCCTTGTTTCTACTCAAATTTGTATCTGGTATTATGGTAGATTGCAAATATACTTGAATGAGTTTTTGAGTGTTTCCATAGCCTCTGAAAATCTTTTCTTTAATGGAATGTTCTAATTGAACCATATTTTTCTCCAGATTTATCGTGGTCAAATAGTATCATACAAAGATCATGTTTCCTTTTCTCTTTACCTTTCTCTCTTCAGCCTCCTCTCCACCACCTCCCCCTCTTCCATTTGACAAGATCTTGGCAGAAAAACAAAACAAATCTATTGGTATTCAAGGCTAAGTATGAAAGTTTTTTTTTCTTTTTTTTCAGAACCAGGGATTGAGCTCAGGTCTTGTGCTTGCCAGGCAAGCACTTATTCTACTGAGCCATCTCCCCAGCCCCTGAAAGGCTAAGTAGTAAAGGCGAAGTACAGAAGTATGGTCATACCATAGTACTCACAAGAGAAAGTTGGTCCCTTAGCCTTGGAAGTTCAAGGTGAATTTCAATATTCTTGGCTGTAAGAATAAATCCAATTATAGGCTGACAAATTTGCTGTTAAGATTTGCTTTGATAAGACCTAAACAACAATGTTTAGGGAAGATGTTGAAATTTGGAGCCTGTAGGAAGCCTAAAGCAGTGAGATAGTCTGGAGCATAATGAAAAGGAGTTGACCAGGAAGGGGTAGATTTCTGACATTTTGTTCTAATTCAAGGTGGGAAGAATTCCAGGAAGATTTTCTTAGTCTTTTTATAATAGAAATGGTAAATATAGGATATTTGTAGCCTGTTCTGTTGTTCATGGGTCAAGAAAGTTTAAGTGTGAAGTAAATGAGACTGAGGCCGTCTTATTTTGCATTCTACAGGGGAGTCATTTATCCATGTCTTAACCTGTAGTGTCTTTCCTGTGTCAGTTATCTCTGTACTTTCATTGTCCAGACCCGTGTTGAGGCCTTCTGAATTCTCTCAGTTATAGTAAATACAGAGAACATTACCTTTTTTGGGCCCCCAATTCTATTATCTCATTAGATAATCTGCATATTAAGGAGTAAAATGAGGTAGTAATATTAATGCTACTTGTTAGAATAAGCAACCTTTCAATAAGTTGTTGAACAGTGTATTAATTTCATTTTCCATTATAATCTAATGTAGGTAGAATGGGTTCTTTCATCTGTTAGCTATACTTACTGAAGTCCTCTC
The DNA here is from genome assembly GCA_004027915.1 of Capromys pilorides. Lineage (NCBI taxonomy): Eukaryota > Metazoa > Chordata > Mammalia > Rodentia > Capromyidae > Capromys > Capromys pilorides. The sequence continues at coordinate 4,443 of PVKN010022579.1, forward strand.
TAACAAGACATTTATATCATCATTTTATTAAAAATATTTGCAAGACGTATGATAATGAAGAAGGCTTACAAAAGGTGTTTGCTGCCTTGGCAGATTAACAACAATTAACAGTCCCAAAGGAAAGTTAAATAATTGATAGTAAATTTAAGCAGATGTTTCTACAGCTAAAATATGTACAGTAGGAAACAGAAGAGCCTGGTACTCAAGAGTAGATAATTCTGGCACATTTTCTTTCCCTTGATATGTTGCATAATGGAAAGACTCTCACAAAAGGGTTTGAAGCAATCCTCTTAGTTTAAAAACCTCTGATAGGAACGCATAAGTGGGCTTCTCTAACCACCAACTCTGAGCTACATCCCAGGACTTTTCTATAGAAAAATATCAGGGAAGATTTAATAAAAAAAGAAGATTAGAGAGAAATATTTTTGACATAAGTTGTTTTAGCAGAATATAGCAAAAGTAGGCTCACACTAAGGAAGCCTGACCTCCTATCACTCACTTACTCAAAATATTTCCTGAGGTCCCTAAGGCAGGAGTGATGCTCCTGTACTTGGACTTGTCAGGCATTGTTTAATGATGAAGGAAGTTCTTGAATGTGTCCATGACATTTATTAGCTGGAAAAGTGTTTGGGGAAAGTGGTCTAGTGTTGTACACATGCATGAGAGTGTAAAGCATTAACAAGTCTTGGATTTGCACATTCTTTTTGCATAAAAATTACCAAGAGATATTTCCATTACTTTGCTTACTAGCTCTGACAACTTTGTCTCTTTTTGTTTTTTACTGTATCCCTGAGATAGACAATAGAGAAAGTTCACATATATACATAGGACCTAAATGCAATATGTCATGTGTGTTATTTTACTTTTTGCTTTTTTACGGAATAGCTACTTAATACACTCTGAATATGGCTCAAGCTATAATCCTCAAGCTATAAACCATAAAAACAGAGAATTGAAAATGCAGTTCTTAGGAAAGTGGTCAAAATATCTTCCAGTAAATAGTTTAAAAGAACAATATTATCAATATTTTGTCCTATAAAACAGTTTGTATTCCTCACTTGTTTTTCCCTTTTTTCTTTCTGGCCTATGAAACATCAGGACATTGAAGAGAGAAACCCTTCAGTCTCTGATTGTGTCAGAATTTGAGTTTCAGTGAATTTGAAGATTGAGCTGTACTGATGAATGAAGGAAACCTTGGAAAATGTGATTTGTTCAAGGCCCCTGGAGGGTACTACAAGTCTCAGGGTTAAAGAGCCACATGTGGAAGCTGATTCCAATATATCTTCAAGGAAAGGAGGATAATAACATTCCAGATGGGTCAGAGCTTTCTGGATCAGGGGAGAACATGCAAAGACAGGAACTGAGGCTTTGAGTCTGATGCATATTGCCCAGAAGGGTGAGCATTTGGTTTCAGGATGATCTAAACGTTCAGACGTCAACATCTAGGAAAAGCCACATGTGCCTTAATGCCATGCATTATACTTACGACAGCACTCAGGAAGGCTTTGGAGAGCATCTAAGCCTAAGCTACTGCCATACAAATAGGGAACTGAGGCTACATGTAAAGTTCAGGCTAGAACCAAGGTCCACAGACTAATTATATTTGCAATGAAGAACTACAAGGAAGGGAGCACATATTTAGTCAAGTATTTTTCCATATGTACCTGAATAAGACTTGGGCTCGAACTGAATCCAACTGAAGAAAGGTAAATTTAGCTCCTTAAAACATTATCCATGGGAGTTCAAATGACAACAGAAACATTAGAGAATGAGAGGCCGTATAAAAGCAAGTAAGTAGTCTTGTGAGACTCTTACACGGCTCAGATTCAGGCTGATGCTTGAGTGCTGGACTAAGCAGGGCCTGTAGGTGTGTTGGATGGATACAGTGTGCAGCCAGCCTTGCCGCACATCTGCTGAATGCAGAGCCAAGAGAAGCCTGAGATTTGATATCTTCCAGGGATGCTGAATTTGAAACCTATGGAGAGAGAATCTAATAAAAGATCTCACTGCAGCCATTGGTTTGAACAGGAGATCTTGAGTATGAAATAGCAACTAGTGGCAACTTGGTAGAAAAAGCATGCAAGACTACGTTAGCCAAAAGTTTCTAGGTTGACCTCTGGAGACTTTTAAGAAGAGCCTGAAGCCACTTCTGGCAGTGGGGAAAGAAGTCTTAAGGAGACTAATTCAGTCTGGACCTTACTGCCTGTAGCCATTCAGAGGAAACTAAGTTATGAGATGAATGAATGTGAGGTCTGGTTTGGTGTGCCAACTAGTCTTCATTGTAATCCTAAGTGTATTAAGAGGCTCCTAGAGCCAACGAGATGGCTCAGCAGACTAAGCATCTGCTTAAGCAAGTGCAGGGACCAGAGTTGAATCCCCAGGACTCCATGCCATGCCAGCCCTGCCCTCAGGCACGTTGAGCCAGCTACCGAGTCTGAGTGTGATGGTGTGTACCTGTAATCCCACTCTGGGAAGGCTGAAAACAGAAAGATTACTATGAGTCTGAGCTGCATAGTAAGACTGTGTACCAAATACATAAAAAAAGAGGCTCCTGGAGAGATGACTAGATTGCGAGCATGTTAAGCTTATCCATTGGTTAATCTACTGGTAAGCCTGGAGTGCAATGGACTATTGGGAACAGGGTCCAGTTGCAAGAAATAGGTCATGACCTTGAAGACTATATCTGGCCCTGGGACTTCATGGAGTTATCTTCTATTCTCTTCTTGGATGTCATGAGTTGAACAGCTGTCCTCTACTATGTTTTTCTACCATGATGTTTTAGCTGACCAAGGATTAAACCCTTTGAAACTATGAACTGAAGCTATTTTCTCTTTTAGGTTGCATATATTCCAGCAATGAAAAGCTGATAATACACTCGATGAAAACATCTTCTGACCTATCATGTAGGTGGGGGGTCAAGGTGGTTAGAATATAAGATAGTGAGTAGAAAGAGCTTTTGATTGTGCTTTTGCTCTTATAGGGAAATATTTACCATGACAAACAGGGTGCTTTTATCCATAGAATGTATATCTCATTCATATTACATTACTAGACATGAGTATAGCAATACTATGAAAGAAACAATAACAGGGCAGAAAGCACAGAGATTCTGTAGAGTGAGTCATCTAGGATGACCTGTCTGATAAGATGGTATTTAAGCTGTTGAGGAGGGTTTATACACATGAAGGGTGTAAAAGCATTCCAGGTACAGGAAAGAACAGATAAAAAGGAACTGAAGACCAAAAGTTTAGGGTATTCTTGGAACCTATCAAAATATTGCTTGTGCATAACACGGTAACAAATGCAGCATCCTGTAGGTGGCCCAATAGAAAGTTTGCCAGTGACACTCCAGGCCCAGGGAAGCCTTCAGTTCACTGAAGCTCCAGAGAACAGATTGCCTGCAGCCATGTGGAGAACCAGAATCACTCATATCATCTCTTCTGGACAGCTAAATATTAGAGCTGTGAGACAGTAGCTTGTTGTTGTAAGCTTCTAAATTTGAGATTATTTGTTATATAATAATAGTAAGGAATCTGAATTTTATTGCGGTGTAATCCCCTTTTGAACTTGGTGACCTTCACTGGCTGGAAGATTGACCGAGGAAACTTGAAATAGGTGTACAGTAACTGTAACCCTACAGACAATGATATTTTTAGTCTCACTGAACATACGACTCCAGTATCTACAATGAGAAGTTGTTCTGTTTGCAGCTGTGTTGAAAACAAAGTCAAGGCTACATTTAGAGCTTTCATAAAATAACATTATTCTATTTAGTTCCAGGCACAGAAATAGACATTTGCTGCATCAGTCCAACCCAGGAAGTGTTTGAAGACTAACTTTAAGGCGTTGTTCTGTGTTGAGAGCTGGGAGGCAGTAAGCCCTATCCCGTGTCACTCCTAAGCTGGGGTGGTGACAGATTGCTTTAGGTTCTGCCCCCGTTCGTACCACCCCCCTTTTCTTGGCCAGATAGCCCTTGATTGTTGTTGCTAAGAGCACTGAACTTGCAGCATACCAAGAGGTGAAAATTGGCCTTAGTGCTTTCTCTTTCCTATTTTTCTCTAACAAATATGAATATTGCATGTGTTTTTTACAACTCTGTGCTAAGATTTATGACATGTTGGGATTTTCTGACCTAGCATCAGGTCAGGAGTCTATGAGGCTTTCTTATCACTAAGGTGGGGGCAAAAGGGGGTCAATCAGAAGCATGTCATCAAGTTTTGCTGCAGGTTGTTCATTTTCTAAACATTTCTTCAGTCCCTTTTTTTGGCCTCTCATTGTCCACTAACTCTTATCATATTCTCCACTTCTATAAGCTTAACTTTTTAAAATTCCTTCTATAGATAAGATTTCCTATTTGTCTTTCTTTGCCTGGTCAGAAAACTTTGCATTTAGCAGTATAGACAGGATTTTGCACATTTTCCTTTACAAAAATAGACAAAGGACAGTGTCCTTTAATAATTTTTCCTTCTCTCTAGGAGAAGCAGAGACCATTACCTGGTAGTGACATGGCGACGTAGGGCTGACTATGTGAATATTTTCCCAAGGGGCTTCTAAAACACAAAACACCCACAACTAACACGAATAGAAGATGGAGCCTGGTAGGTGTGTTACAACAGAGCTGATGTCAAGGTGCCTTTGAGATCAAAGGGGTCTTGATCTGGAATTTTGCATAACCAGCTCAGGCAAGTCCATCATCTCTGTGAAGAAGGTCAGCTGAGTGCACCCAGGCAGAACTGACTGGCTAAATTTCCAGCGGCCACAGAATGATCCAGCAGTAGTCTGAAGCCAGGAGGACAGAAACAGCTGCATCCAAGCTGCCCTGAAATCTGTCTCTAATTACAGCCACCCCATAAAAGCTTGGTTATTTACCTAGATGGGGACTCATCACAGTGCTTATATTTTTCATCCTTCCAAATGATTTTGCCAGGGTATTTTTTTCCTTGCACTTAGGTTGGAAGCACCAAACGTGGAGAAAGCACCCTCAGAATGTCCTCCTTCTCGCCTCATGTAATGGAAAATCACTCGGGAATTTCCAGTTCCAAAGGATTGTCTGCTACTTTAAAAAGGAAGCGAGTCAGTGCCTAGCACAAGGCTAGATCTGTGCTGCAGCCTTGGGAAGATTAACTAGGAAATCTTCCTCAGTCAGGTGAACGCAGCTTTCCCGGGTTAACTCCGCTTTTCAGTTAGTCGTGGTGATTGCCGCTGGGTACAGGTTTCCCCAGTTCCTCTCTGGATAATGTACTATGCCATTAGTACTGAGACTGACATTAACAGGTCAGTAAAGATCTCATAAAGTTCTTTATATGGTGTCAGCGAGCACACCGTGGGAGGCTGGTAGCCATTAAGCAGGTGAGCTTGCTGAAGTGAGTCCATTCTCAGAACTTTGTCAGCGTTATGTTTCTAAATGGAAGTGTCACCATGACACATGGGGATTGTACTCTTTTCTAAAGTCTCGGTCATAGTTCGTCTTCCTACTTGCAATTCAAAAACGACATTTCACAGTGTGTGTATAGTGTGACGCTTACTATGACTGGCTTTGGAACCAGACAGACAGGTTCAATTCCATCTTTTGTTTCCGCTATGATGCGAGCGGGGGTTCCTTAACCTTATTGAGCTTTCCTTGTGTGCATGGGTCACGGAGACACTAGCACAAATAAAATAACAGGAGGAGTGCCTTAGGTCTTCCTTACTCCAGGGGAGACCACTGCCTGCTTCCACAACGTGTGCCAGGTGCTGGAATACTGTACAGTTACAGAGTGAGCAGTAAATACGTGATTGTTATATTAATGGGAGTTTTTCTGGCCCCTTGTTTGTGAATAGGCAAATCACACGGATGTGTCACATGGAGACACGGATGTGGTCTCTCATTAACCCATAAATTCAGTGGAAGAGTGTAATTAGATGTTCCGGTTCTTGCTTTCCACTCTGATGTGGTTTTCATAGCTCACATTTACCTCAAATGACTTATACTGAAATTATTTGTGTAGGAGGCTTTCTTGCATATTTTGTTGAAACAAAGCCAACAGGACAGAGTTTTTCTTCTACCAGTGTAAGCACCTGGCGTAGCCTGACCCACTTGCTCCATCCCTGTCCTCCTTCCCCAGCCCACACAGGTCCCTTTGGGGACTATTATCATCTTCAGCTTGGGGACCTGTTTGACCTCTCCTAGTCCTGTTTTCCTTATTAGGAAAAGACAGCTTCCCAATAAGCATAATTAAAGGAAGAGTACTAATAAAGCACAGAAGTTAATTCTTTCTGTTTTGAGCTGCTGCTTGATTGCTTTCAAGTTCACTCAACCTGCTGGTGAGCCTGAGAAGAGGGGACTGGGTCTCATTTATCTTGTGAACTCTGATCGGTAGCGATTTTCTGGCACAGTGTCTTCTGAAGGCTTCTTAAGGTGTGTCTAGGCTCAGCAGTGAAAACTCGTAGTGACTAATTTTACATAACTGCTCTGGGCACAGAAAGTGAAGAGCAGAAGCTGGTGAGAGAGCTCAGTTGTCTAAACTTGCTTGGCAAGTTTAGGCAAACGCAGGGATCATGCATGGTTTGATCCTGGCACCACATTGCTTGCCAGCCCTGCCCCAAGGATGGGCTGAGCCAGCCATAAAACAAACAAACAAACAAACAAAAAACAAAGTGAAGAGGAGGAGGTAGCAGTTGTGCTAAGTAGCTGAGTATCTCCCTAGATGACTTCATGTTCTGAGACAACAGCAATTCTGGGAATATTTTTAAAGCAGAAATCGCTGTTGATCTATATGACTCATCTCCAAAGTCGTGCATTGCTTTGTGTTTGCTCCTCAATTTTCAATATTTATTCTGCTCATATTTGTTGGGGCCCACAACATTCTAGACAGCTGGTTATTTAACCAGAAAAATAGGTTCTAATAGCAAAATGTGAATTCTACAAAGTTTGTTAATTTACCGTATTTGTTGTTGTTCTTTGTCTTTCTTTTTGTTTCATGGCTCCATTGCATGTTAGTTTACTTTTCATTGATCTGACCTGCACTGTTGTCACCATAATTTTTTAGGGAAAGTGGAACGGCTCAGTCCACCAGCTGCCCACAGTTATGAATGACATTTTTTCCCCCTGGGCTGGTGCAGGACGCCTCATGCTGCCTCAAGGGTGGGTCTGGAATGGCAGGTGGAGCGGGGGATCGAACTGCGGACCCCTGTGCCTGACTGGGTTTTAAAACTGAGCTACCTAACAAGGCCCACTGCCTGCAGTCATGAAAGTCACTTACGAATTGGCCCAAGGAGAAGGAAAATCAGTAGTCAAAGACAGAATCTGGAAAGAAAAACAAGTGATAGAAGGAGGCAGAGAAGCGCTGCCTCTGAGAAATGACTGGGAGAAAAGAAAATACTTTGGGGATAGTCCCAAAGAAATGCACTTGCCATGAAAGACAAGTTGCCTCTTGACAAATTGTTCTGGGCATTTGGTAGATGGGTACATTGACTTTCTTGTCTCTGTCAACTGTGAAATCCTCGGATACCTATAGTCTCCTGAATGGTATCCTTATGGATCTTGCCTCATCCATCCATCCACTCTACTTTCTGTATCAATTTTTCCAAGACGTGTGTCTCCCACATGTCACTTTTTTGTGTAAAGTCCTCTGATGGCCCCCATTGCCTAGACAGAGCAGGTCTTTGTGCATTAGGATAATTCATAACTGTACTTGACTATTGGAAATTGGTGATAGTTTAGTTTTTAAATGTGAGTATCACATTTTAAAATCCCACCATTCCTTCCTGAGTGGAATGGAAAGAGACAGGTTATGCATAATCAACAAGTGGTCTTTTTTGTGTCTTAGAGCATCCTGTGGCCACAGACACCAGGGCTTGGCATGATGTTGTTATTATTTCACTTACTATCTGGGGTTGTCCAGAGATGTGTGTCTTGCATTGCACTGGCAACTCTCATAGATTTGCAGCTGAAATATCCCTGGGCCACCAAAAGAAGTCTAAATTTCATAAAGCCTATGCATCATGAGTTTGTTGGTCTCTTATTGTTTGTCTCTCGTAGCAGGTTTTTGAGAATATCACTGGCAGCTCTTCATTTAATCTTTTCTTTTTGTCCGCAATTTTAAATAACCTTCTTCCCAATCAATTTGATAAACTTCTCACCTATGTGTAGATCATGATTCATACTTAGCATTCAAGCATTACTTTCCCTATGAAATACACTTTTTTTCTTTTTGGTACCAGGGATCAATTTCATGACCTGGCATCTACCCGGCAGTTGCTTACGCCTCTGAGTTATCTCCTGGCTCTATAAAGTACACTTTTATGCCCCCGCCTCCCTGCCACTGATAGAACTGCGTACTTGTATAATTATACAAAAGTAGAAAAACAGGGACATCTTTCTCTTTATTTTTCATTTATTTCATCAGGAAGTACCTATTACGTCAGAGAGGATTGTTCTAGTCCTGCTATGAGGGTGAACAATTCCAAAATCTCAATGGCTTCCTATAACAAGCTTTTGTTCATTTTGATGCCAGGTGTACATAGTAAATTAGTTGGTGTCTTTCTCTACATCACCATTCAGAAACACAGGATGGCCAAGCTGCTACCACCTTAAACATGGCTGATTATTGTGCCCTGCAGTCCATTCAATCTCAGGGTTATCTATATTCCTGAGACACCAACTATTAGCTGGTGATATGGTCATATCCCCACACAGAAAAGCCGGGGAGTACAGGAGGACCTTGTGTATATAAAGCAAAAGCTTAGAAATATTTGGCAAATAATACTTATTATGACCACTAAGGGAGGCTTGTTTTCTTGAGTACATTCTATATAATGTACCTTGACAATTGGTCATCCCTTATCAAGGAAAAAGGGAATGGTGGCTGTTGAGTAGACAACTGAGAGTGCCTGTTACACCTTGTTCTTTCAACTCTTACAGCAAATTTCAGGAGTAGAAGGGCTTCAGAGAGTCACAGAGTGCTGCATATTTTTAGCTCTGTGAAAAGTCTATTAACTCTGCATTGCTAAAATTCTTCATGAACCATTGTGCTGGGAACTTCATATATAACATCCCACTTCTAGTCTAACAATCCTATGAGCTAGGTATTATTTTCCAGATGGGGAAGTAGACTACTGAAGAGGATAAATAGCTTGCTCAAGGTCACAGAGCTAAAATGTGGAGGAGCCAAATTTAATTCCAGCCTGTCTCCTGAATCTGTAACTCTTGCTCTTTTCTTTATTTCTGCAGCATTGTACATGAATCTCTTGGAATTATATTAACCTGCTTTAATGTTAAACATATTTTTAACTGGTACCCAATATCGTCTGAGGATATCCTAAGCGTTGGGTTTGTATTCTGATACGTAAAGTACATTTCTTTTTGTTTTAAACAGTTTTTTCAGGCTATGGTTTTAAGGGAGAACATCAGGGGTTTATCATCCACAGTCCTTTTCTGACAACACGAGGGCATTTTGCATTGACAGTGCAGTTTAATTCGGAAAAATGAATGGCTTAGTCGTTCTCATGGAGTGGGAGATTTATACTTATTTCTTTCTCTCTGTTAGCAGGATTTATTCATTGGGCCTGAACAACACATGCCAAAGGCTGTACTTTCTCCTCCCTGGCTCCCTCAAAATAACTATTGATATTTAATAAATAATCATTGTTATGACTTCAAATGCTTGCTATAAGCAGATCAAACAAGACAATCAGGCTTTATTTTGCAAAGCAATGAATAATAGTTGGTTTATTGCATCGCTTTCCGAGAGCTTGGGTGGGGGTTCAGTCACAAGGATGCCATTTTATTATACATCTCCATCAGTGGAATAGGCTGAAATTAACATTTGATGACTTTTTCATTGGTATCTGACATTTTTTTTCATAGCCAGACTCTAATAAAGAAGTCAGTTAGAGCTATTAGGCATATTTTAGAAGAAGTTTTTTGAGGCATCTCTTCACTTAGATTATGAAATTTAAATCATTGCCACTATCAGTGTGAATACTAATGATCTAGCCTGCCAGATGGAAGCCTGTCATAAATTTTCACTTTTCTCTTACAGCGGGCCGTAAATCTGAGGTAAATGACTTATTGGGTGAACTATGTTGATGTCAGCTTTAGTGCCTTATGTCCGCACTGATTCCAATGTCATAAGTACCCGGAAGGCAGGCGACTCTTAATTAAATGTCATTTTCTTTTTTCATTGTTGAGCTCGAGCAGAGTGCAGCCTCCTCGCCTTGTCTGTGGCTTGCCGGAGAACAGCTCTGTTCTTGCTATGTCACTATGAGTTCTTTCGGAGCTATTTAAATGCTTTGGTGTCATGAGGTTTCTCCTCTCAACTAAAACTGTCTTCCTCAGTGTGTCTTTCAGAGAGTAAAGCACTGTTTCCTTAGCCCTTTGTTCCCTGTATATTCTGTAGATTTCTTAGCTCATTTGAACAATTTTTTTTCCTCTAGCAATTGATGTTTTAGTTCTCCTCGGGAGTGCTAATCTCCATATGAGAACTATACCGGATAAAATTTTCTTTCTCCCATAGGAATATATCAGTATTCAGACTAAATCTTCCCAAGGATTTTTTTTAACCAATGGTGAGGAGCTTCTGATAACTCATGGCTGCTTATGACTTAGATTTCTTAGGAAATTTTTACTTTTCTTTTATGAAGCAGAGGCAAATTTTTAAAGGTATTGCTACTTTTTAT
>PVKN010022580.1:0-15103 GCA_004027915.1 Capromys pilorides
TACACAAAGACAAAGTAGCTACATATTTAGTCTGATAGCCCATAACCCATACCAGTAGTGGTTTATCAGCTCATCTAGAACGTAGGTTTAAATATTATTCTTTGTATAATAAACAAGCTTGATCTATTAAGAAAACTAAACTTTAAGGTAAAAGTACATTATTATTCAGTGATTTTAAAAACATCTAAAGAAGATAGAATGTCCATCTTTGTTACACATTTCTGAATAACAAGCCACATCAGAACCTTGTGATTTAAAACAATAATGGTTATGTGACTTGTCTGTGCTCAACCAGGCATCTGAGTAATGTGGCGACTGTTAATGTGGCTTCATTCATCAGGGACTGTAACACACAGGACTACACCCAAGTTAGCTCAATTCATGTATCTCAGGCCTTATTTGGGATGGCGAAAAGGGCTGCCTGGGAGTCTCTTATCTAAGAGACTCGGTTTTCTTACATGGTAATTCAGGGCTCGAAGAGAACAGAAACAGGAAAACAGATATTGCTAAGCCTCCAGGGCCAGGCTCAAAATTTACACAGCTTTGCTTCTACTTTATTCTGCTGGTCAAAGCAAATCAGGAGGCCAGCTAAGTTCACGGATAATAAATACAGATTTTATTTCTTGGTGAGCAGAAGAGCATACAGATATGAAAGGAACTGTCAGTCCTCTTAGGAGACAGTACACAATCTCTGGACACAAACATTTACATTATTTTTACATGAAAAATAGACTTATCACCTCCAGAGTTCTTCTGAAGACTCATATAGACATGAGAATAAGAAAATAAAATCACAGTTATGCAGGTTCCATGACAAGCTGACTTTTAGAAATCAGAAAAGTAGAAAGCTGATTTTTTAAAAACAATGTACACTCAAAGAGCCACAAATAGACAAAGCAATTTTCATAAAGAACAGCAAGATATGACACAAACTATCAGATAGTAAAATTTATCATAAAACAACAAGAGTTAGGACAGTGTGATGTTGGTGTAAAGTCAAGAAATAGGGCAGAAAACAATCTCCCAAAACAAACCTACCCAGTTTTTGTTTTATGACAAATACAGTGTTGCTTTGAATTCTAATATAAATCAATTCCCAATAAATAAGACAGGATAAATTAGCTGTCTTCATATGCATTAAAAGTGAATATAAATATTCAGTCAAGCTATAAAAATCATTTGCAATGATACTATAGATATAAAATAAATACAGATTCTGGGAGTTTACCTAGGAAAGCATCTTCAAGGTCTTGGAATGGGTAGGTTTAATAGAAGGAATTCTGAAAATAATAAATGAGAAAGAAAAAGACTGATGAATTGGATTCCATCTAAGTTAGAATGGTTTTCATCAGAAGATTTTAAAGAGCAAAAAGAAGGCTGGCCAGATAGTTTAACAGATTAAAGTGCCTGCTTAGGTAGACCCAGGGTCTGGGGTTTCTGGTCCAGCCTCCAGGGCGCACTTAGCTGGTAATTGAGACTGAGCACGGTGGCACATGCCTGTAATCCCAGCATTTGGGAGACTGAAAAACAAGAAGAATCACTACAAGTCCGATCTGTGTAGTGAGACACTGTAGACCCTATACTAAATTAAAAAAAAGAGCAAAAGAAGTCACAGATTGAAGACATGTATAATACACACATATAACAAACAAAGAATCTATTAAAAGGAACTACAGGACAGAAAGACTCAAAACCAACAGAAAAATGCGAAGAGATTTAAACAAACATTTTGTATAATAAACAATATCTAAATCACTGATTAGAATATGAAAAAGTGCCGAGTCTCTAAATGTATTGAGCACAGAAAATTAAAAACATACTGAGATGATCTCAGCATAAGTAAAGACTACAATTTACAAGATGATGCCTATAGGAGCAAGGATTTCAGAGCAAGGAGGACTGTCACAGGTTGCTTGGTAGAGTCTATCACCTTGGAAAATAGTTCAACAATGCTCTATAAATTAGGTACTGGTGGCCAGGGAAATAGTTCTGTGGCACAAGTGCCTGCCTGGCAAGTGCAAGGTCATGAGTTCGAACCTTGGTCCCACAAAAAAAAAAAAATAGATACTAGTACACACACCTGATGAGCCATGTATTCCACTCCCAGGTGCATGTCCAACAAAAATATGTGCTTGCACACACAGGGACACGTGGAAGAATGTTCAGAGCTGTACTATTTGCTTTAGCGTTAAATGTTCCTCAAGAAGACACAGTATGAAAAAGAACATGGGAAAAATTATCTGAAAGAGACTGTCACGCCTTATAGCAGTTTTAGGAACATTTGTTGATTCACATGCCAGGATAGAAATCTGACTTTTAAAAATTATAAAATCTGTACAGTCATGTTGTCATTTGTAAAAATCCAATAGTATAAAAAGCCATGAAATTCCTCAAATGTGACCCTTATTTGTTATGTCCTTATACTCTTTTTCAAATATATGTGTTCTATTAGTTTTACATTTACACTAAAGGATAGTACAATAAATGAATCTACACCTTCTATTTTTTTCTCTTTTACTAATCAGGGTGCTTTTGCCAGCTTAGCATGGACTGGGTTTACCTCAATTTTAATGGCTTCATTCTTGTCCCCATGCAGATGGATCAGAATGTTGTTAAGCGGCCCCATGTACACAGTCCCTTATGATATGTTCTGTGTTTAAGCAGTGGTGAGTAATGCCACAAACATTTTTACAGAACATTCTTCATGTACTTTCCTTCTGGTGATTTCCCCATAGCAGAAATATGCATCTAAGAACATGTGCTATTTAAAAACGCTTGACACTGGCTTTTCTCACTTTAACCATAGGGCAGGAAACTTTGATAAGCACATATGATTGATTATACCCACTTCCTTTTTTCTGACTTACTAATTTATTTTGCAGAAGAGGCAGTTTCTCAGATGTGCTCTTTGGGGCTGATGTGAGCAGTGTGCTAACTATACAGTCAAGATCGAAGCTAGTATTCTTGGGCGAAGTTCTCTTTCCGTCTCAGCTGTGGTTTGTTCCAGTCTTCATGTTGCTGTGGACAACCCTACTGGTCCTGGGTGAGTAGAGGGCTCGACGTGATGCCAGGTCACCTGGGGCAGCTTCTTTTTCCATCACAGGCCTTCCCGGTCTGTGGGGCCTGGACTCTCCTGCTCAGAGACTCTTTCCTACGTAAGGAAACTGTATTTTCATAGTACACATAGCTCAGGGCTTTCTCTCTTGGGTCTGAAGATGGTAATGATAGTTAGAAAGACAGTCTTCAGATATATAGTGATCATAACAGCGAAGGTTTTAGTTATATTTTTGTTCAATAAATATTCAATTTACAAATTTGTCAGCTTGCCTCCTTATCTCCTTAATATTCACTTTTCAAGCTTGTCTTCTACCTAACCACAGCTCTTACTAACTTAGTTCTTTCACCCATTCATTATTTCAGTAAACCAATATCTAAGGAATGCCTTTCACATGTCAGGGTTTGTTCTAAGTTCTGAAGGATTATCTAATGACCATAAGAAAAGTCTTTGATCTCCTAGGGCTTGTGCTCTGCCAAAGGGGAAAACCATCAATAAAGCATAAACAGGTGAACAAACAGATAATTCAGATAATCTTGGGTAAACACCATATGGAAAATTTACTATCATCACTCCTCACCTTGTGGTCTCAGGTGCTGCCCATGGTGGCTCACTGAAGGCTGCACATGTGTGGCCTCCCACAGCGCACCATGGAAATGGAAAGGTCTGTGTTACGCTCCTGGACATCTTCCCATGACTCCTATAAAGTGGGGGCTGTTTACATGGGCCCTGCATTCTGCTCTACTCTTATTTTCCTCATGGTGCCTTAAATGTCGACTCACACAGCTCCAGAACATCAGTGCCCTATCCTCATTTCAGTGCTTTCCTGTTGTGATTCCCTTTCCTGTCATCTCCTGCCACACACACACACACAAAATCTCTCCTGGCTGTCTCCTGTCTTCTCATTCAGTCTTCTCAAATGTCAGTCCCTTAAAGTAATTTGTGTGGTGCCCTCCCCTTTCTCTTCAATATGTGCAAAAACTTTGTGAATGCACACAGACTCTGTACACCTGAGTGTTCCTTCTACCCTCTGGACACCCATGTGTATTTTGATTAGCACACTGGGCGTCGTGTTTGCATTATGTTACTTGGCATAATGTTTCTGCTTCCCCCTTCAGTCAACTTGTGGACAGCAGATACCCTTTTTCATTTATCTTAGAAATCTAAGCACCATGCCCTAGTATGTACAGACATTTACTAAATAATCATTAACATTTTAGAAATACACTTCTTTTTTTTCTGTATTTAGGACAGGGTCTACAGGGTCTCACAATGTAGATCAGACTCATGGTGATTCTCCTGTTTTCAGTCTCTCAAGCACTGAGTTTACAGGGCATGCCACCATGTCCAGTCATAATTACTGTCTCAGTGCACCCCATGGGTGGGTGGGAAGGGTGTGGCTTGCCAAGAACTGAACCTCAGCTGCTGTGCTCTGCCTAACCAGGCACTTTAGTCCACAGAAGTACTCTTCTAAATTTAAAAACGTAGTAAACGGTTGGAGAAAATGTACCATCTTTGAAAAGCCCAAGAATACCAGCTCGGTGCTCATGTCTGGCTCTGTATTTCCCTTGCAGCTCCTGCCAGCGGATTATATGGTAAGTTCTTTTTTCTTTTCTCTTCTGTGTCTCTAGATGTCAGTGCCTCCCTAAGCTCAATTATTTGTGATGGCTACCTGAGGATCCCTACCATCTCCCATTGTTTTGCCAAGCTCATCAGGGATGTGGAAGTGACACTTGAGCTTCACAGTCAACCTCTACCTCCCCGGGTGAGGTGGGAAGGCACAGACAGCTGGTGGTTCTTTTGAGGTCCCACGTTTACTCTTCATGCAATCCATCTGCACTTAGCCAGCTAGGACACCTTCAATTCTATGATATGCAGGGCGCGGGATAGGTCCTGTGCAACCAGCAAGCTGCAAAAAGTCAGCTGAAAATATCACAGGACGGAGAGGCCCATTTTGGACTGAAACAGTCCAGGATGTGTGAGGAGTAGAACACCTAACAAGAATGTCCTTACAAAGAAGAAGTGTACAAAAGGGAGAGACTGGGAGAGAAGATAAATTTATCAGTAACATATAGTTCTTTGAATTCGGATCCATTTCTATTCTTCCCAGCCAGAGTATGTTGGGTATCTGGGGATCCATAAATAGCAAGAATTTTCTATAACCCTTCGTGTCCAAAATCAGCTGCCACATGCAGACCCTTGTCTAGATCATCTCTGGATTATAGCAAAAGACTTGTCTGTTTCTTGTTCTGGCACAATGAGATATGATTGGGGTTTTTCTGGGTATTTGAATCACTGCCTATAAAATGAAGCCATTAGGCAAGGTGATCTCTCAAGCTCTCCTTGGGACTAAAATCTTAGGATGAAATTATTTATTATTTTAAGAAAATTCAAAATTTTGATGTTACCCGTGTCCATGTAAGTTATTCTGGTTTAGGAACAGGATGAAGGGACAGTGTGGCAGGGGTGATTTTTCACTAGAATCTATTTACACAACTGCCTAACTAAACCCAATGAATACTGTATGTTATTCCCTTTCAAGAATTTGCTCACTGGCATCCCCCAAGCAACTACTACCCAGGGAAGAAAGTGAGTGCTGCTGTCTGACAGCAGCCCTAAGCCATGAGAGACTCTCTCAGAGGGTCTCCTAGGGACCATCCAGAGCCAGTCCTGCTAGCTATATCATCAGAACTTCTGTAGCTGGAACCACAGCCACCTCAGCCTCAAACTCACTTCTCTCTCCTCCTCAGCAATGGCACCCAAACCTGTCATCTCCCTTCATCCTCCATGGACCCCAGTTTTTCTAGGAGAGACAGTGAAACTGACTTGCAGTGGATTTAGCACTTTGTCACGGAGAATACATTGGTACTCTGGAAGCAAAATATTAAAGGACGCCAAAGAAGGCACCCTGGTGGTCGGTCAGCCGGGCAGTTACAGATGCAGAATTGACAACTCACATGCAAGTGACCCTGTGCACTTGAGTTTTACTACAGGTCAGGAAAAAAAAATAATAGAAATGAACTTAACAAATAATTTTGGCCTCTTTTTCTTTCTTTCTAGCTGCCACCATTACTTCTTTCTGATGACTTTGAGTGATGTTTTATTCCATACTATGGTTAGATAGACATGGAGTTAAGTAGTTTGGTATAAAGCTAGGTAGACAATAGAGCTTCCTCCCTAAACTTAAACACAAAAGAAAGCATAAGTCATGCAGATAAATTTCAGTGGGCAGTGAATTAGTGTGTTGTCATGGAACAGCTGAAGCTGTGGGTGAGTCAAACACTAAATTTCTGTGTGTGGGGCATTTAACAAAGGGACACTGCATCCCCTCTTTTCTTACATATTTATTTTGAACAGGGTCTTGCTAGGTCACTAGGTTGCCCAGAATAGGCTCAATTTTTCAATCCTCTCAGAATGCTGGAACTACAGATCTGTACCTATTCAGCCAGCTCTTGCCATTTCTACTGAATGGTTAATGTCTCTAAATCTGTGGTTCTTATAATTTCACCAGGCAGAGAAAGCCTAGGTAAGTTTTTCATCATACAGATATTTAGGACTTAGCTACCTTATATTTACTAAATAAAATCTGGGAGAGTGGGTCCTGAGAATGTCATTTTTGCAAGATCCTTAGGTAAAAGGAAATTTGAGAAGTAATTCATTTGAATGTTTCCTATACCTTAAGATTAAATGTATAGATTTAAGTCATACTATCTGATAATAAGTACCATGAAGATTATTACATTTATACTTACAGATATATGATAGATAGGTAGATGTAGATATACAGATTGACTGATGCAATAATATATATATAGAGAAAAGAAGAGACATTTCACTTGTTTTTCTAAAAACATTTATTTCGAATTTGAAGTCTATCATCCTAGTTATAATGTCCTTTAATTTTTTGAGTAAAGAAGCAATATAGTAGCAAGAAGAAAAAAATCTTTTGGCTCTTTGACTTAAGAATTTCTCTCTTAAACATTTACCTACTGAGTATATATCCTCCAAAATGTAGTATCCTAAATGACTAAGGACAGAAGATTTGAGTTGGATGTAATGGCACACAGTAATCTCAGCTGAATGGGAGGCTGAGGCAGGAAGATCTCAAGTTTGAGGCCAAGCTAAGCAACAGAGTAAGGTCTTGTTTCAAAAGAAAAAAAGTGAGATTCATCCAACAAGTTATGGTGCATCCACTAAAAGCAAACTTTGTGGCCATTAAAAAATCAAGTTCAATAATGATATTAGTGTCACAAGAAAGTATTTGTAGTATAGAAAGTGAAAAACAAGCCTTCAGAGATATAAATATTATCCCAACTTCATGAAAGGAAAGCTAAGACACGCAGAGATAATTATGTACGTGAACTTGGAAGAGAAAACTGAAAAAATACATGTCAAAATTATGGGATGTGTGCTATGGTGCTTTAACTTACATTTCTGCTTTCCAGCTTTTCTCAAGGTTCATGTGTTCATCTCAAAGCCAGAAAAAAAGAAATGATTGTTTAAATTTGTCTTCCAATCTTCTTTCTTGAACAGTTTACTTAAAATAGTGAAAAAGAAGAGGAAACAATGAGATGAACAAATTACTAATTGTGTATTTCCTACAGATCTATTGGTCCTGCAAACTCCACATTCTGTGTTTGAAGGAGACTCTGCGGTTCTGAGGTGCCAGACAAGGGCAGGCATAGAGATCAGCAGCATGAAAATTTATAAGAATCAGTACTTACTTGATGAAAACACTGAATTCAACATCAATCGAGCAAGTCTGAGGGACAGTGGGACATATCAGTGTACTGGATTTATGAAAAATCATCAAGTTCAATCCGGTGAGGTCAAGGTCCAAGTTCAAGGTAAAGCATTCATTTATTTTGCAAATGGGTTAGTGAAAGCAAGAGACCCTGAGGTGGCCAAGGGAGAACAGGAAGAATGAGGTGAGCTGAGATACATAGAGAGAAAGTGCCACAGCATGTTGGGCCAAAGAAGGTTAGGAATCAAAAGTGGTACGGCACAATTCCCCTTCTTGTTAGCTTTGGTGGAAGATAGCAGCCCACAGCTCCACTTGGTGGTGCTGAGAAAGAATTGTTTTTCTCCAGAACATTTGCAAGCCTCATTGCTCCAGAGACTGTTGTGATCCTTCTCTCTAGAGCTGTTTTCACGTCCTGTGCTGACAGACAGCCTGTCTGAGACCAGATATGGGACCCAAGTGACTCTGTCCTGTAAGACCCAGCTCTCTCCACAGAAGTCAAACACCATGCTCCACTTCTGCTTCTTCAGAAATAACAAGGCCCTGGAGTTGGGCTGCAACAACAACCCAAGACTCCAGATTTCTGCCCTGTGGCTTGAATATTCAGGCTCCTATCAGTGCAAGGCAAGGGCAGTGACTTCTGGTGTCTGGAAAGAGAGCCAGATATTCCAAATTCGTGTGCTGAGTGAGTATCTCTGTGTACTGAGATTTTCCAGACACAGGTCTGGAACATTTGCCCAGAATCACATCAGTGAGGGCCACTGGTCTGTGTGGAAAGTGGTGGTTCTCATTCTGTGAGAAGAGGAACTGCAAGACAGAAGACACCCTGACTCTTGTGGATATCTTAGAAGGCCTTGCAATGTGGAAAAGTCCAAGAAAAAATAAGTTTATTTATGCTTCCTTTCAGTGCTTTTAGGGGGAACCCTTTCTTGTCTTCTCCCTTGTCACACCTTGGTTCCTCCTAGGCCAACAGGCGTAAACTCTGTGTTTAGTAGAATGTCCTGGCTGGTCTGAAGGGACCCTGCTCAGTCAGGTGAATAGACTTCTATAACTCCAGGTGCCCAGAAAACACTATTTCAGGATAACAAAATCAAAGAACAAAAGCTTGGGAAATAAACAGCTCCAACCTGTTATCCTTGGAGGTGGGATTACATTTACTATCACTTTTTCCTCAATCTTTGAAATTGCACAGTTTCTCAAGCATGCTGTTATCCCATGGATGGATGTTTTCCCTCATTAAATCTGGTGTCTCCCGAGAAATATAATTGGGGATTAGGAAGGGACGCAGACTCGGCTGCTCATTGTCCTGAGCAGGGAAAGAGTGAAAGTGAACATTTTCATCAAACTGACTCCTATCTTTAAGGAAAAAAAAATAGTAGTTTAATAACAGCTTTTTTAAACTTTCTAATTTCTATTAATCTATTTAGTAGTTACAGAAAAGCAGGTGTTTCTGAGGCCTTGGGTTTAAGGAAAATTGATCCAGAGACCATAGAGAAGGCATTAACCAGCATTTACAGCAGAATAATTTCAAGAATAGCCTCCTTCCATGGCATGACTTATGGGATCTCAACCACAAGCCCTTTCCCTCCTCTGTTCAGTCATCTTCATGAACTCTTCCAGAACCCAAGGATAGCTCAGAAGGCACTGTCCTATGCTCACAACATTGACCCAAATTGTACCAGCACAGATTGCAGTGGCAGGCTGCCTCTCTTCCCACTCCTCACTCTCTCCTCAACACCCTTAGAGAGTAGAGAGCCTCCCCAGCCAGACAGCAACAACAGAGCCTGTCTTCCCAAGGACAGCCCTAACTCCAACTTCCTACATGAAACCAGCAGCTTTTGCCCTTCCCATCCTGTGATTCTTCTCTATCTTTCAATATCTCACCGTCAAGATTCTTATTAATGTCATTTTTACTTATTCAGGAGTCAACACCAAAATCCCAACACCCACACAGCCGGCCTCAGTGCCCATCGCTGTCGGGCAGGGGCTGCTGCTCATCTGCTCAACAGGAAGGAACCCAGCGGACATCGATCTCTTCTGGTTTGAAAAACGGTGGTATAAGAAAAAACTCATATCCTCAGGAGTAAGTTACAAGATCTCTGCAGTGGAAAACAGCCATGCCGGACAGTATTATTGTCAATCTGGACGCCTTATCAGTGAGCCACTGACCATCGAAGTGAAAGGTGCGTTCTTCCAGGTGTTATCTGAGGACTAGATTATCAATGCATGCAGGGCTTCCTGTTGCTGACTATAGGTAATGGATGGGAGTGCATATTGATTGTTATTAATAATTCACTGACTTCAAAAAGTGGTGGGAATTGAATTAAAGACTAACAGGAAAAATGAGTAGACAGGGTTATGGAAGGGGAGTTGTGCTTTTGTTTTCAGTTTTAAGGAGTATTTTTGGTTTGTTGGGACAGGCCATTGCTAGGCAGCCCAGGCTTTCCTTGAACTTGCCATGTAGCTTAGACTGCCCTCAGACTTGTAATGATCCTTCTGCCTCAGCCTCCCAGAGTACTGAGATTACAGAGATCACCACCACACCCAGCAAAAATGGAGATTCTGGACCAGCAGGATGAGTCAGCATTCAAAAGTGCCTGCTTAGGCAAGCTTAGGCAACCGCAAGGACACTGGGCACCACATACTGTGCCAGCCCCACCCCAGGGCAGGCTGAGCCAGAAAAAGAGATGGAGATTTTAAAAACTGCTCAGTGATTGGGCCTATGCCCAACTCTTTACATTCAGAAACTCCTTCTCGGTTTAAGTGAAAAAGGTTCTTAAGAATAAAGGCAAAAAATGGCCAGCCAAATAGCTCAGCGGATTAAAGTGCTTGAAAACAGGTACAGGGCCGAGAGGTTCAATTCCCGGGCCTGCAGTGCTGGTCCTGACCCTCAAGGCATGCTGAGAAGACAACTGAGACTTGGCATGGTGGCATGCAGCTATAATCCTAGCTCTTGGGAGGCTGAACACAGGCAGATCACTATGAGTCCAATCTAGTAGTGAGACCCAGAACACCTTGTAGACCCTTATCCAAAATATGGAAAAAAAAAAAAAAAAAGAATAAAGGCAGAACTAATAGGATATTAGAGCCAGGGAAGATTTGGGATCATGTCTCTTGAACTCACTTAACTGAAGGAGTTGTGGTATCCCCACTTGACTGCCCCCAGTCCCCGTGAGACATCATTCTGCCCTGTTGGAGCTCCCATAGCACAGTGCACCCTGGAGGCTGCCGCAGAGCTACACCGTATAACCTCTACAGCTCTTCCTGCATGAGACTTAAGGAAGAGGAGAAGCTTCTGGGGCTCTGGTGAAACTCTGGGGCCAGGGATATAGCTTAGTGACCCAAGCTCTTGCTTGGAAAGTGCAAGGGCCTTAGTACAATTCCCAGTACCCCCAAAAACAAAAACAAAAACAAAACAAGTCAACAATGAAGGTTGAAATTCTGAGGCACACAGGCCTGGAGAGTGGAATCTCACTCAACATTTCTTTGCTCAAAGAATATTCTAGGAATGATGTCTGTGCCCAGACTATGGGGACCTAGAAGTTGGAGAAGCTCTGATCTTCAGAAGTCAGGGTGTGTGTGACCCCACAGGTTGGAAACTCCATGCACAGACATTCTCTTACTTTCTCCTCACTTAGATTTTAAATAAGTAGAATCAGTCCGAGTGCAAGGAGAGGGACAGAGCAGAAGAGAGGCCCTGGAAGAGCACAAGCTTTGACAAGGGAAAGGAGGCCAAAGCAGAACCCGAGGTAGATCCAAGAACAGGGGTGACAAATCCTCGCAGTGGTGTGGAGGCAAGGGGAAGCTTTTACACAGCTATGAGTCAGAGGGAAAGAGCAAGAGGCTGGTGCAGCAAGATTGTGGTTTGGTAGCAGCAACATAAAGGACTTCTGCCCTGAGGGTATCATCCCTCTGCAAAAGGACAGTAAATCATCCAACAAGGGTTCCAAGAAGGAAGAGCCCAGAGGTCTGATGGTAGAGGGGCAGCCAGGGAAAATCAGCAAGAAGGACAGGTGGGAGGAGCGTGGAGGCTCACTGGGCTTCCCCAAGAGCCCCTTGAGACTGGACTCTGACCAGTGGCATTGGCCACCAACTTAAATTTGTGCTAAGAGGTGGAAGTGACTATTATTTATTCTCCTTCCCCCAGTCCCAGTGTCCCAGCCAGTCCTCACCCTCAGTACTCGGAAAGCCCAGTTTCTGGAAGGAGAGGAAATGACCTTTCTCTGTGAGGTCAAGGAAGGCTCTTCTGAGATTTTGTACCAGTTTCTTCGTGAAGATGAATCCCTGAAGGAGAAAAAAACAAGGTGGAAGTCAGCCGGCGTCTCACTGACTGCAGAGCACTCTGGGAACTACTATTGTACAGCTAACAACGGCTTTGGCCCCAAACGCAGTGAGGCCCTGAAGATCTCTGTCACCGGTAAGCCCTGGGTTTCCTCCTCATGCCCTGATCACTAGCTGGATCCCATATTCCCTGACACTGTTGGAAAGGTGTTCCTCCTTCCAGTTTCCTCTGCTTCTTTCTTGGGGAAGCTCTCTGTGCTATTGGGAGCAGCCATCCAGGAGAAAGAACACTAATAGGAATCAGGCTGAGAGAGGCACTAGAAGAGTGTGTGCCCTAGAATCCAGAGGAAGCTAATAACAGCTTGTGCAAAAACTAGCAGCCAACTCAGAAGGGGCTGAGTTGAAAGCTAAGAGCTCAGACACACATACTGAATTTAGGCACATGCGGAAGATTATACACCATAGCTAGAATACTTGGCTTTGGTTGCTATCTCATCACTTACTAGTTTATTACTTAACCACTTTGAACCTTAGTCCCCTCATCTGTGAAACAGAAACACTAGAACATAACTTGTGGAAATGGTTTGAGAAATAGTTTCAGTCTACATATATATAGCTATAAATTACATAGGGTCAGTATGCATGCATACCAGACAGAGAGCTAAAAGTGCTACATTATCTGTATAAGAGGTATCTTTTGTTATTGTTATTATCCTTATCATGATTATATTAATAGATAAGAAATATTAACTTAAGTAGATTGGTTGGAGTAATGGTGGGGTTACACAGGACATGAAATGAATATCTGGTAAAGAAGAGAAGCATTTTCCCCAGAAATCTGTCCATAGAAAAAGAGCAAAAAGATACTATGGGGAAGATTAAGCACAGGCAAAGTGGTTTACTGCATTGTTTTGTTGTTTTCTAATATGGAGAGGGTTACATAACCAGACGGTGTTGGGAGGAAGACAATACAGGCAGCAGGGGCTGTAAGTTCAGGTCAGAGGCCTGTGGGCACAGGGTCTCAAGACCCACTGTGGTAAGGCAGGAACAAAAGCTGGTCAAGAAAGTATGAAGAAGGAGATCTCACACATGTGTGTCTGAGGGCGAAAACTAATCACCAGAGATCATGCCAGGACTACAATACCACCCAGGTGTCCTGCAAGCACCTGGGACAAAAGAAATCCTTTCATGCGAACATTTGCCTGACAACTGTCTGTCGGATGTAAGCACCACCTTCTCTCTTTGCTTCTTAGGTTGACATGAGGAAAAGCTCTTCCATGGTCTCAGGGTAGAGGGAAGGAGAAAGAAGCTGGTGTATGAAAGGTGTGGGTCTGGTGACATCAACATAAGGGATTTCTTCCCCCAGGGCAGTATCTGCTCTGCAAAAGGGAAGCAGGTCACCTCACAAGGAAGCCAGGAGGGAAAAACCAGAGACCTAAATGGAAGGGAGCCACCAGGGGAAGATCAGCAGGAGGGGCAGCAGAGAGGTTGCTGGGCTGGCCTAGGGCCAATAGGGACTGGGTCTGACCATTTGCATTAGTGGCAGATTGAAATCTGTTGCAAGGGGCAAGAGTGACTTTGGGCTCATTTTCTCTCCTTCAGTCCCAGTGTCCCAACCTGTTCTCACACTTCACACTCCTGAAGGCCAGACTGTTGAGGGAGACATGGTGACACTGCACTGTGAAACCCACAGAGGCTCTCTCCCCATCCTGTACCAGTTCTACTATGAGAGTGCCCACCGGGACAGAAGCTTAGCAGATGCTGGCACTGGAGAATACTACACATTCTCTCTGACCGCACAGCATTCTGGGAACTACTACTGCACAGCAAAAAACAGCATTGGCTCCATGCGAAGTGAGACTGTGAGCCTCTCTGTCATACGTAAGAATTGCTTTCCTACCTCTACCCTGGACCAGCCACATCCTTCTCTTCCCAATCCCATCAGAAGTCTGCTCCTGCCTTCTACTTTTGGCTGCCATCAACGCTGTCCTTTCTTGGGTTCCATCTTTGAGCTCCTCTCTCTCTGGGTCACAGTGTCCATCCAGTCCTGGCCTAAATCATACTTGTGTAGTGGGCGCCCCGGCTCTGTCTGAACACATTTATCATCTCAAATCATAATTTTCTATTCATTTGGTCTCCAGGCCTATTGTTCTCAATATGGAGAAATGTCATTTATTTCACCAGCAGCATAGTCACATGGATAAATTTGGGGCAGGACTATAATTTCTCCAGGGTCCTCAGCAGTTACAGCTCTCACAGGAGGTCTGGGGAGCCTGAATCTGAGAGGAGAGGAAAGTAGTGCTCCCCAGACACCTGTCCCTCAGGTTTCCGGGACCTCTTCCTTCTAACCTATTAAAAAAAAGCATAATTATTTTTATTTTATTAATTTTAAAGTGAAAGAAATAACAATGAGACAGTTTCAAAACAGGTTAGTAGGACAGTTACAATAATTAATTCATTGCATAAATAGCTCAGCAGATTAAAGTGCCTGTATGAAGGCACAGGGGCTGGGGCTTTGATCCCTGGCCTGCCACGTTGGTCTCACCCATGAGGCATGCTGATATGGCAACTCAGACTGGGCATAGTGGTACATGCCTGTAATCCCAGCTCTTGGGAGGCTGTAAACAGGCAAATCACTATGAGTCTGATCTAGTAGTGAGACCCTGAAGACCCTATAGACTCTTCCCTAAAAATAGAAGGAAAAAAAAGAAAATCCAGCTCAGGCCAGTGTGTGTGAAGAAAAAGTTTAATTTTATTGCATGTAATTTAAAAATCCTTGTTGAAGAACGACTTATGTTTGGGAAAGGGTCTGAACCATAAGCGTATAATCATGGTTATCCACATGTCCATCACAAGCTCACTTGAGGGGCAACATCTCTTCTGTCTACCCTCAGATCTTTGTTTAGCAGAGTGTAAAACTCCAATTTTCTTCTCCAAAAAGCAGCATGCTAAAGTGGAAAAGCCACAGAATGTGGTGTGTCAGTTTGTTTTACATCAAAAGAAATTAGAGGCCCAGGTGACCTAGA